>ATSW01007289.1:0-13147 GCA_000444245.1 Botryllus schlosseri
GACTATTAGATTCAGAAAAGGTATAACTTATCTTCCGGAACAAAGTATAAGTTACCCTACTGATAAGATATATTGACAGGGTCGAATTGATCGAAGCAATGGTGTATTGTTGCGAATGCGATCACATCACAGAAATTTTGGTGGACATTTATCGGTACTTATGCATCTGGAAATAAGTTATCTCATATTCGTATGTAATTTATACCACTATTGAATCCAGAAAAGGTATTAACTCATCCTCCCGGAGGTAGTTCGTTAAAAATGGTAATGGTAGGTCATATCTTTTTTCCGCTTTGGAAATTTCATACAAGTATTCGGCCCAGATGACAGCAGTCACAAGTAGGCTATGCTAATCATCGCGGGCAACCTTATCCAACTTTATGCGTCGCGGTTAGCAGTTTTTAATCACACGATTAGCATTCTTCCAGATCAGGTAACTTTGTGATCTCCGCCTAAAATGCGTCCTGATTAGCACTTTTAGTCACATGAGTAGCATTCTCCCGGATCAGCTAACGAGTAACTTATGATCTCCGCCCTAAATGTTTTTGCTTGAGCCACCGCTGCTCTGACCTCACAGGTGAGCTAATGATGGCATCGCAGTGACCACTAATGGGCACTAATGTTACATCTTGCAATGGTTTTATATTAGAAATAAATATCTATCGGTCTGTCAGGCAGGTCCACTGCTATCACCAGTTCAAGAAACTGTGACGTAATAAACCTGTATCAAGCAGAACGATTTGACTGTACAGTGTACAGTGTACATTTCACATTTCAGGACAGAATAAGCATAGATGTCAAGAAAAGATGTGACCTCACACCTGACTGTGTCGATTACAAGGACGAAATGGGTTGCAGTCCCTCGACTCACTTTTACTGTGAGGGAGGCGTCCCTCTATTCGTTCCGACGTCGAGGGTTTTGGACGGAAGGCAAGATTGTGAGGACAATTCGGATGAGTGTCCTCCGACAATGTTCCTCGAAAATCCCTTGTCTTCCCGCGAGCACTTGGTTGCAAACGCTTTTCTACGGGTGATGATTTGGATAATGGCGTTTGTCGCGATCATTGGGAATTGTCTGGCAATCATCGAGATGTACAGTTGTGCAAGAAACTCAAAAGACGACAATCCTCTCAGCATTTCGAATCGATTGCTCGTAAGAAATTTGGCAGCGTCTGATTCGCTGATGGGGATAGCTCTATTGCTTATTGCAGTCGAATCTGCTATAACATCGGGCAGCTATTGTAACTATGACAAAATGTGGAGAATTAGTCCGACTTGTACAGCTATAGGGGTGATGACTGTGTTGTCCAGTGAGGCATCTGTGCTAAGCCTTGTCGTGTTGACTAGCTTTCGTCTGCATGGGGTATTTCAGCCGTTTAAAAGTCGACACATCAGTCTCAAATGGGCTATCATTATGATCATTGGTATTTGGATTATTGCCTTGATCGTTTCCGTTATTCCCGTGTTACCTAACTTGAATCATTCAATGATATCCGGAATACTGACCAGTCCATCCAGATATTTTGCAAATACTGTAGTTACGTGGGAAGATTTCCGGGTGTTCGCTTCTAGAATAGGTACTTTAGTCCGTTACAATGATAACTCAAGTGTGATATCGCCGCGGTCGTGGAATGACGCTGTTGCATACTTGCGCGCAAATTATCCCAAAGAAGCGCCAGAAATCTACGGATTCTTCGGGTACTATAGTACGCACGGAGTCTGTTTGCCTCGTTTATTTAGACTACCCGGGACTCCGCCCTTGCATCCATTATCTCTTATTATTGTGTCTTTCAACTTTGCGTGTTTGCTATTCATAATAATTTCTTACGTTCTGATATACCGGAAATCAACAAAGAAGGCGGTCGTAAGTGATAAAAGCGAGCGCCGTGCGATATCCATGCAGAAAAAGATAACCGCTCTCGTCCTGACGGACTCATTCTGCTGGCTACCGGTCTGCCTTATGACGTTTATCGCACACAGTGGGGTTCCTCTGACCAGATCGGCCTACGCATTTGCAGCAATTATCCTCTTGCCTGTCAACAGTTCTTTGAATCCAGTGATTTATTCTCGAGGTTTCGCAGCAACGCGAAAGCGCTTCAAAAGTGCCGTCACGAAACGGCTTTCCTCGAATTGACATAAAATATGGATTACACTGGCCAACAAAATTTTTGTTGACTTCGACCCGACAGTTGTTTTTGACCAACTTTGGGGCGCTGCTATAAAAAAAGAATTCGGTTTTTCTCTATCACGTCAAGATTTTGGGTTCGGCACCCATCACATTGTCTCGTAATCCACATAAAAGTACCACTTTACATATAGTAACCCTCAACAACGCACAACGCGCTGTAGCTTTTTTGAATGAAGGGGAACCAGATTGACTTTTTATTATTGTAAAATTGAACCGCAGCAGTGTATGAGATTTTAGAAACCATTACCAGACTCCCTACTTGACTGCTATAATCGCTACCTGTTTTTGCCATGAGCAAAATCTTTATTTCATGCAGATACAACTGTGTAGTCAGAGTGTTTATTCTATTTACTTTGCCATACCACACTTTTTCTTGCTTTAGTTGGTTAATTTGACTTCAAGATGTTATTTTCACAAGAATACATTCATCAGTAGTCCGTACCAAATTGCGTGGAACGTGGAAGTATAAGGATAGAGTAAAAAGCTTTAAAGATTAAGGTGCATAAAATGGAATGAAAAATAGAAAATGCAAATTATACTTCAGTACAGATATCGGCATCGAAACCAGCAAAATTAGCACGTGACCAGGACAGATATTGCACAGAGAAAGCAGAAAATTTCACGAGATCTGCAATTTCATATCGAATCAATAAGATATTTTTCCATCTTCGAATATACCACGGAATAGAGTTTGCTGAAGCCAGCCACGTCAGAGGTCACATAGCGTACCATCTTCGGATTTGTTTCGTTGTAGTAAGATATCTGAAGAGTTTGGAATGCATTCACTGGTAAAATTAAAGGTGGGATTTCCATTGCTGCACGACATGCAAACAATAACACTAGGTGACGGCCTGCAATCCCATCTATAACCAAGCACAAGCTACTACCTACCCTACATTTACAAGTGTCGACAACGTTTGTAGATTACCATGATTTCAAAAGTGATTTTTAAATAAATAACACAGACATTACTTGCTCAAAATCGCTCCAAAATGCAATAGGAAGATCATAACCAGAAATCGGGATGAAACAAGGTCATCAAAAATACAGTAACTGGACAATAATAGAAGTAAAACAATTCCCAGAAAAATGGATGGGGTGAGTCTGAAATAGTGAATGCATATAGGCCAAGGTTCTCGGTAATGAGTACTGAAATGGCCAGCATCTACTCTCATTGATCACTTCTCAACAGTGGATAGTGAGATAGAAAGTACCAATACTTTTCAAAGTAATGAAGTAGTTCAGGACTACTTCCGGTCTTCCGTTTATACGGTTCCCAAGACAAACCATTAAGTTTTCATATTTTCGGTCTTGTCAAGTAGAAATTAGTATTTGGAAGGATTCGCATGACGTTCAACATTGTCACGGCAACGTGGCAATGTACGCCCCACACATGGCAATGTACGCCCCACACAAACAGATATAACTTCATTGATGAACAAAAAGTCTGTGACGCCCACCTCAATCTATTTCTTCAAACCAATCACTTGAGCACTTCTCAGACCTTTTGTTTACTACATCCTCGAGGTTTTAGACATGTCCTGAAAATTACCACTTCTACTTGTCATCGAGTAGAGATTTCTGGCCTTACTTCTGTTTGTACTTGAGTACCAACTACCAACAATGTACGAACAATAACTGCTATGACCACCTCCGCGTTTGCAAAGCTGTTTTTGAGAGCTTGTCAAACTGAACGTTACCTCGGTGTTTTGGCCAGGATCTTGATGGATGATGAAACCAGCACACGCAACTTCCATACGATTGTAGTTGTCGCCATCTTTGTTGTGATCATCTTCAGACACAACGGATCTCATTGCGATGATATAAGAGTCCCTGTATGTAATGAGAAAGCATGAAAAAATCCCACCCAAAAGTCATTAATTTCTACCATGCCACGCGTCGCTAGCTTTACAAAAACACAGAAAAAGATTCGATGAAGGACAAATATAAGAGAATGAAAAGATACCAGCAATACCACTAGGCCAAAGTGGTTGTTGGATGTATAGGTCCATACTTGACCATTTCGACACTGTCATATCTTTGTCATTACATTACAATGAGTCAGTACGCTGTTGTGTTTCGAGCGGATGAATACATTAGAACCACTGATTGTGATTCCGCTTCCATCAGGATCCTTATGTGGCAAATAATAGTTTTATTTCAAAGCAAAATCATAAAGTTGATTGCAATAAGTATATTAATGAATAGACTGATGACAATACCTACACAAACTAATCGAGTAAAAGTAGCATAAGATAACACCTGCAAGTGTGATTGGCATATGGACACATCTTTTCATCATTATAACAACGAATATAAAATACACATAATGCTTGATAAATGTAGCAGCATTACTAGGATTAGGTATAAGACAGAACTGGATGCTTAAAATTGAGAATTTGGCGGACATAACTTCGAACGCATGACCACATTACCCTTTCCTAGTTGGTTTTCGGTGGGAATACAAAAGTATGAATTCGTTCTTCTTGTCATCATCATCATTCATTCCTGATCTCATCATCGTTCGAAAAACGCAATCGTCCTCGCCTATATCTTTAGAAAGCTTTTCGCAACTTCTGAAAATACAAAAAGCAGACATACTCGGTTAAAATGTCATGCACACACAGTAGCGGAAACAAATTTCCAAATCAACAGGAGGGCAGCCAGTAGCCTGCGTCACCGACCGTGTCTGTACCCTATGCTGAAACACGCCTCTTCATCATTTGCTCACTATTCTGTTGGCTATTTCAATTTCAAATATAACGATTGCAATTATGACATACATCATGAGAGGATCCCAATTTTTTCGCACAAGAGGATTGCTCAAAATGTTGAAGGCGTGGAAGTCGGTCACCCTGGAACTTGAGAGTTTCTTGCTGACTTTGAAAAACAAAACGCCGTTCTGCTCCCGCGTGCTTAATGTCAGCTGCGAAAAATTGAAACGTTGCCAGATTAAGTTTATAAATAAAGAAGTTTGATGTAATTCAGCAATCATCGCCCGTAGCTACCCTCAAAGACAGATGGTAATTGTGTTTTGGATGCTCTGCGTTCTCAGGAAAACATGGGCCTGGCAACAAAACTACCTGATCGTGATCCTAATTTACAAAGAGATTGAAACAATAATATATGAAGCTGCCATACGCCTAACGTTTCTTTTTCATTCAACAAATCACATAGAGGCTAAATAGTGAGAGTAAATTGTGAAAAAACAATCCAAATCAGTCACTTTTGCGCATAAAGGTGACAATAGGTTCGCAATTAACGCCATCAATCGGACCCAAATCCAAGTTTACTCACATTTTCGTCGTTGGAGACATTCTTCCAATCCGATTTGGATGCGAGATCGCTCAAGCAGCTGAGATTGTTAAGCCTCAGATACATGACGTTGCTTCTGTTCAACTTCACCGATAGCTTCTCGACCCTCTGGCTAGAGAGTATATACCTCCGGTCTAACCGAATTTTAGCTCTGGCGATTGCTTCGCGATGTCGTCGGGTACCGTCCTACAGCGAGAGTGTTGTTTATCAGACCAACATTCTATTACAGACACATCGACAGCAAACACATTTGTACACTAGGTCAGGCTACGTACATTTGAACATCGGTGCGACACATATACTTGAATCCATCATGGTCTATATGCGAGTTACGAATCAACAGGATTTACTAGCATCAACAACAGACAAAGTAAGAAATGTAGGTTTTCATGACAGAGCACATGGAACTATATACGGGCTACTTAACAGAAAGGAGATTATAACGCAAGGCGAATGTTATAGAGATCTCAAATCAGAAGACTGGTTTTAGAGTAACGATGCAGGCAGCTGTGCGGACTGTTTCGAAAGTCGGTAGTTGAATTTGAATCCACAATACAGTTACATTGATTTTGGAGAAAGACGTGCAGTGCACAACAGAGTCGGATCAATTAGGCCTACATTAATTCAGTTCAATTACAATTACTTCCTTGCATGTTTCAATTACATTAAAATTACTCAATGCTAAAAATATCAAATTACAATTACTCTTAAACATGTATTTAATTACAATTACTGTTAAACATGTAATTGGGTTGGTAGAGAGGTGGTCCTAGGCAACCGTAAGGGCGTAATTAACAACAATCTCAAGCTATTCATGGTTCATTCATGAAACCTAGAATACCATTTTATAAAAAAAAAACTCGAACGTATTCGAACTATTCCTAATCATGAGTAGGGGAGAGTAAGTAGGTATAGGCCACCATATCTTGTCAAGCTGTAACTTGCCCCAACTTGGTCCAATATTCTAATATTTCGGGACGGACAATCATTAGTTATATGCCTAACTATTACTAAAATACGCATGCATTTGGAGGTGACATCGAATTTTGTGATAATGCATCATTTTTGTAGATAAAAAAGTAGGGTATGAGGTATGGGCTGTTATCTGTATTGAATCAATAAATGCTATTCATTATCCTATAATCCCCAACTTTGTCACAGTTACCAACCATTTCGATATACTGATATAAAGCTAGTCTGGAAGTAGACAATTCATTCATTTCAATTTCTGTATTGATCATAACGCATAGCGAAGCCAGAAAACTGAAAATATGTAGCATCAAATCAATATCAATTTATGCTTCTTACGCCTCAACTGTCCCATCAATTTCAGATGTCACAGCTCTATCTCTTGTTAGAGTGGGAGTGCCAAACCATAAAACATTTTGGAGCATTTGATGATGTACTGCGCTAATAAACTTTTCACTTCATTAAAGACAGTGTTCGCAATCTATTTTGTAATCTTTTTCGTATGAGATTCATCCCCTGCTTTTTCCGGATACCTGTTTAATGTAGCTCTACCAATTTTTAACGGCCTACACACTCAAACATTATTTCTTTACACATTTCATGAGCTAAATACTGTCTGCATTGGTCCTGCAACATTTCAGTCAATCATCGCCAAGCAGCATTGTCAGCAACTTACATAAATAACCAGCAACTCCCGTTAGATGCAAGTTTGGTCAATATACGTAGGCATCTGCATCAGCACATGAAATCTCACCACACAAAGTGAAAATATTTGGCGACTAGTCAATTGACTTTAAAAATTCTAAAACGACTCGACTCGAGTCAAAATTTACATTGGCTAGAAGTGACTTGTGGCTGGGAGGTATTGACTTGATCCTGAAACGGACCGACGCCGAACTGAAAAAATGATGCAGTGCAGATTTGTACAAAGTACCAAACTAGTCACTTGACGATCAACTAAGTACCGGTGTTCTGAGTAGTTATAGTTGTGAATTTTGAAAAGTGACTAGTTCTGGTTAGGGTTCTAGTTGCGAGTTTTGCAAATCCTGTAGTTAATACAAACCTGTTGAATCAATAAGCTGGTGTCAAGTGTCAGTAAAGGTATTCGGTATCTACCTCGGTACCAGTAGGGTCAAGCAGTGGCAGAGTTAAGGTAGATTCAAATATGAAGAAGGCGCTGTTGATGTGTCTGATTTCGCCCATGTTTCCGTTTTCGCAGTTGTACGCTTCGACCCGGACGCCGACTTCTATACTGGAAGACAAAATATCTCAGTCCGCGTCAGGAGATTGGTAATGAATTTGATAGCCGACACCATGGCATACTAGGCACATGTAAAGTACCCACCTGTTTCGCGTGGCATGGTTTACAAGTGCTCTGAGTACTATTCTGTCACCGACTTGACTTGGACCGCGAAAATGTATCATGTCAACGGAACGTAATGCAATGGCGCCTTTTGCGAATCGACTGAAATTTGAAAAATTATAAATTCATTCTTATAATGCATAATGGCTGCGTCCACACACCGAACAAATCCCATGATGCAGTGTCACGAGTGTAAAAGTTGTGTTAGACTTTTCAACAAGTCCAATTAGAGGCCAGATATTTCATAAAGTCAAGGTGTGTCACTCTGATCAGCAAGGAAAGCGAAAAGGATGCAATTATGGAAACATATGCCATTATCCACATAAATTAGCAGTTCTGCTGAACAATGATTACAGTGATATCCCAATGCATGTGACTCATAATCGTATTGTCTTTTTAAATATTGAAAGTAAAAGCAGGGGGGAATTGAGTACCAGTGTCAAAGTAAAACCAATTCAGTGTGTAGCATATGCAGTTAGAAGTTGGAATATGAAGTATCTCGTAACTGATGACATCTACTAGACAAGGCAATCTACTGGGATGAAATTTCATTACGTTGCCAATGCCACAACTGTGTCGACCACAGGAAAAAATAACATACTGTCGTTCCATGTTCTAGCCCGTTTACGATGTTGACATGCTAAATAAAGATGACCAATTGCTTACACAGCGCTGATAGAGCTTATGCCTTCCATCCATTCCATGATCTGGCCACCGAATGTATTACCGTGGTGGTTGGCATGTTGCGGTAGCACAAGCTCAACGCTTTCCACCCTGCAAAATCAGCAAATATTATAAAGGAGGATTACTTGCACAACTGCGTACTCTACGGCTGGTCTCTTCACAATCGAATAACCTTGTTACGACAAGCGATTATTCATTCCGTCTTAGCTACCACGGATATCACACACCTATAGTGACAGGCTGCAACTATTCTGCGGACACGTGACTAAATCAGATTTGAGATATTTGCATCATAAGTTGGTAATATAGCATCGATAATATCTCAAAATATTTCCGATAAAATGAGAAAATAGGAAGCTGATAAAACGACTTGGAAAACAGTAATCCTTCAAATCAGACACCAAACTGGGTATAGGCTAAACTATGTAATGAAGAGGCATGCACAGTGGCACACTGAATATATAAATAGATAACAGAAATAGGACAAGCGGTGATGATGAAGTGACATGTATCGGCAGACAAAGTCAAATGTCAGGTCACGATTCTGTGATTTCGAACACAGTCTGGAGTCGTCATGATGAATTTGATTATTTTAATAATCCTGTCGAAGACTATACAATTTCCAGCCCAAGTGATATGTAACAAATACGGTTGTTGGCAGGGAATTGAAATAATAGTCCCCTATTATTAGTCCCTAATATCTAACCGGACTTATAATACTTCATCACAAGACTGCAACGCCTTAAGAATTATAGTCATCTTTCTCTTCTTACTGCCTTCACGAAATCCGTGATATCATGTTTGAGAAGGATCAATAAAGAATAAAAAATTGCAACTAAACACGCACGCGGGCAATCGAATTCACCTTGTGCAAAGGCCCTTCACTACTTTTCTGCGGATGTCGGACGCGCACGGATGATTTGAGTCTTCGTAACTATCAAGCAAAACTTTCATTGTTTTCGAGTGCGCTATTCTGACTCTCCTCCGTTCTTCGGCCAGCGTGAAGCACGCCTTTTCTGACGACGATTTAAATTGAAAAGGAGGCAGTTTGACCTGTAAATTATATATATACAATACTTAGAAATGACACAATGTACAATATGAAAATAACGTAATGCGTGTTTATATAGATTGATTATTCTGCAGTAAAGAAATAACATATTAACCGTGCTTACTCACACATAAAAATTTGACTTAAAACATTAAAGAGCGTCTCTTACGAAAGATGGTGGATTTCAATCATTTTTTATTGATATTGGAATCCTCTGTCATCACCGCAAATGAAACAAGACACATTGACATAGACAGATACTGTCAGCGTCTGTGCGGTTTGAGCTCAGCATAGCAGTGGATTCTCTTCGCTACTGTGGTTGCATGCGATAACCATTTAATGTTTCATGATTATGTCATTAAAAGTGTGTTTTGCATAACACACCTTATAATATTCCCAATTACAATGAATTCAATATCATTGACACTTTCTTTGCCTACAAAAATGTTTCCGACAAGCAAAACCGGCCCGCTTCTTACACAATATATTTTCACTGGAGTTGAATTTTTGAAAGAATTTATTCATACAGGTGTGGCGTAATAGCACGGAACGGAATATCTGTTGCTCACCTTTTTCCCTGCACCGTTTATAGCAACGAATGTCAAGAAAGCGCAGCAGATCAATTTACGGGTGCCGTCATCGTTTTCCTTTTTGACTTCCACTCCAACCTTTCAATAAACAGCACATGCTTCCATAGATTGCTTCTGAATATGTAGCCTACTAAACCACATCGTGCCAAAGTAATTGCAGGGGTAAGCGGTGCATTTTAGAGCGTAGGCCAAAATCAATACAAACACTAGTGAATATAGTAACGCGAGAAGCATCAAAAAGAAACAACAGGACGACGCATCCCGAATTTGCCCATGAAAAGTTTCAATGTGAGGATACGTCAGTCACAAGTAGGCCTACTCCTACTTTGCGTACTTGCACTACTTACTCAAGTGACTACTCCCACCCCAACTCAAACAGTTCTTGAAGCAAAGCAGCTTACTTTTTACAATATGGAATTAGTAAAGCAGGAAGCAGTTACTGGATAGGCTGGCATCACGATTATCAGTGAAATTGTCAGAATGAACAACGCAAAATACGCCCTGTATCACGATCTTCCATATTTTCAAATGCAGCCCAGTGAGCCCACCAATATCGACTACTCAAAGCTTGCACTGCTTTAACCAAATTAACTATTTAAAAGTACCAACGTCTCAGTGGTTTTCGGAAAATTCATTTTCTGCTTCTACTTGATGTAGTTTTGTCATGAGTTGGGAACTGACACTTCTACTTGTAATAAAGTAGGAATTTACGATATTACTTCAACACTTCTACAGGGATCAGTATTGTGCCAATGTGTCTTTGAGGTTGTATGCAATCCTGCCTCATGCGAACCTTTCGTGTGGATTAGAATTCACAGATAGACGTACAAAATGCGACCAAAGTACATTGTAATTCCAAAACTATAGCTGATTGCAGATGCCAGTGAATCCTACTTTTTAACAGTCTCAAATTTAGTCCAGGGTTCAAGCATGTGTGACATGAGTGCTCAGCTAGCTTCACGCAAACGATATTCAATGAATAAATAAACGGATGCTGACCATAATGACATTACAATGCCAGGCAAAGTCATTATGATGGCAGTTACGGGCATGCGCAAGCTGTTTCATCTACCATCTTACTGCTGATGGAGTTATAACCGTATCAAAAACATGGAAATGGAATCCAGAAAATGTACGATTGGTATTGATGACGTGATAATTTCTAGTGCGGCTGAGAGGTTCAGAATGCTTTGCGTAGAATATCTGATAACTTGAAAAATGTCTCCATGTCACAACTCATTCCAAATTTCTCATACGTTGAGTCCGAGTGCAAGCAAGGCAGGCTGGTAGGAATTTCGTAACTACTCTCAGTAGTGAAAGCAGTATTGATTTAACTTATAAAAATAATATATATCTATTTGAAAGTATGTTGGCTTTAAAACACTTTACAATTCCAAATAACAAAGGTAGTGGTCGTGGGATTAGTTCATGGATATAGTAGTTCTCCACCGACCCCCTCTCACATTCGACAATTTAGATACAGTCATCATGTCGGCTTACGTTGAGAAATTTCCATGAATAGAATTGCATTTCCAAATCCCTACCTCCATGCTCGTATTAAAAGCTCTGTTCACTCCGCTAACCAGAGAGATTATTTCTCCCACGTGAACTTTATCTTCAAAATATAGATCGTCGACTGAAAGAGTGACGCAAGGGCGGCCGGCAAGTTTCTCGGCTGCGAAAGAAAATTTCAATATTAGCTCATCCCGCAATTATTCATTTCAATTTCTTCGGAATTTTATTATTAAATTTCTAACATATATTGATTCTATATTTACTAGGAATTCTGTGAAGAGCAAGAAAACACAGGTCTAATTTATTCTTCTCGTGTACCGATTACGCATTGAGATTTTGCTACAGTAGCTAGGCCCTACATCAGATCCCGCCTCTTACTTATTGATTTTGCCTGAACTTACCCTGGCATATGCATTCTGCTATCAGTTTTTGCTTCCCTATTTCCACAAATAGTCGGTTATCACTTAATTTTCAATTCTGTGTGCAAATGGAATTCAATGCAAGCCGGTGATAATGAGTAAATATATTATTAACATCTATAAAAATTACTATCTAAATACATACACTGTGGATGTAATTCAACTTGGCGGACACAAAACATTCTGTACTATATTCTTGTTGTCACACTGTTCATATATATTTACTTAGTAGGCTACTGGATGTTGACAGTAGCCTACTATGTGTTGTTAGCTATCATATAAATAACAAAATGAATACAAAGATATCTTATAGATCCACTACAGTACATAAGTTTCAACTTGATATTAACTGCATGAATATTTTGGATGCCTAGGGTATCAATCCAATAGGCCAGTGGTTCCCAACCTTTTTGGTTTCGTGGCCCCCTTGGCCGATATTTGAGCTAAAATTCCCCCCTATGAAAAAGTTGCCTGTGACTAAAAAAAGGTGCATTTTAACGCACAACCATTTGTTGACTGAGCAATTAATGGCTAAATATATTCAGATATGTACAAACTTTGTCGAATGCGGACCGCACTACACTTTGGTAAAGTACAGTTAAATTTGACCTGTTTATTTTTACCGGTCGCCGCTGAAAAATAATTCACCAAGTCCGCTTGCTATAGCCTTGAGTTGAATCGATGAACTTGGTATGTTTTTCACGTTAGCTCAGATGTTGGCTTAAAAAGTTAAACAATTACACCAGCGGCCTTGTGCTGAATTCAGCTTGAATTTTTCCTCCTTAGTTAGCAATTTGGTTGAGAGGCTGGCGCGGGCCCAACGAAATCATCTCGAGAGCCTCACTTTATCAGGGGGTGTAAACGTGTAATATCTATAAAAGGCATTTAAACATACACCTAGCTTAAAATATGCCAAAGAAACAGACCATTGTAAAGAACTAATTTCTACAACCCCAAAGCCAGATTCCCGCCAAAAAATTTCAAATTTCTCCCCAAGGGCTAAGGGGGAATTCCCCCCCCCCCCGGTTGGGAACCACTGCAATAGGCCTACTA
>ATSW01007290.1:0-13421 GCA_000444245.1 Botryllus schlosseri
CAGATGAAGTATTTGCTATAATTGCTATAATTATAATTGCGCTATTCACAAAACGGGAGGAAGCAATCCCATAATCTTCGCCAACGTGTCGTCGCCACTTTCCATCGCCTTGGCTGCCAGTTTCTACGATGAAAAGTGCAATGATTGTACACAATAACTGCGGAAAGTTGGAGGCAGCTTGGGAATATTGCGTCATTATACTTATAACGTGCAAAGTCTGTCTGCGCCACAGGCCCCCTATGTTTTTGCACCGCGTTTCCTGAAAGCAAACAGGAGGCCTTCCAAATTACAGGGAAGAAATTCAGCATGGTTTACACAAGTGGTGTCTTACGTTTTATCTTGCAGGGTTCTCTTTCAGAAGTTTTCATGGTCTTAACCTTTCGGTATAGTATATGTATATAGGCGACAAATCAATGGTATGAACATCATGCTCAACCAAAACTGCTACATCACCCTTTGAGTTCAAGTCCAACCCGAGCAAAAAATCTGAATATTTGATAATTTTGAGCAAATGTGTATTTGCAATGAGAGGTATATTGGAATGTTGTTACGCCATTCATTCCGCATCCTTTAAAATCGTGTCCCGAGGATGGTAGCGAAAAGGATAAGAATTACTGGTTTACAGGTAACACATGGTAAAATCTCATACGTGCACAGTAAATACGCCAACAGGTTCGCCCAGAAAAGCGGATTGTATCATATCCTTAAGCCCCTAGATTTGCGGTGCGCGAGTGACATTGCAAGATTCACGGGTTCCCTATTTTGAACTACGGCCACAATGACTGTACCTAGTGTGCACTGTGCAGCCCTACTTGACAGGACGGACTACAAGACCAGATCGGCGAAGTGTATACAGCAGCCATTGCGTAGAGAAATATTTGCTGTCCCGGTCATTCGAAAATATAGCTACATCGCAAACTGCGACCACAATAGACGATGTGCGATACGATATGTATACTAAAAAGCTGACAGCATTTCTTTCGTAATATGTGCCCACACTACATATGTGCACTTACATTTGCAGGTTTTCCTGTTATTTATGCCAAGCAAATATAAAATATTGAGCCTCACTACCGCAAAGATAATTAAAAAGATGTTGGCGGCCATTATTACCTCGATTTCCGTCCAGTCGTCCCTCTCGTGCAAAGTCCGGTACAAATACCAAACAGCGATATTTCTACAGCGATCGGATGTCACATTCGTGCTGTTCACGATCCGGTTGAAAAAGGACTTTGCTTTTCTAAACGTATAAAGCGTTTCAAGTATTGCTTATACACAATGTGTCAGTGACTAGTATTTATCCATGCATATATATCTTGAGGCACAGTTGCCAATTATCAAATATACATGAAACATGAATGAGAGAATTCACAAAACGAGCGCGTTAGGCAAAAATGCAGTTAGCGCACTAAGAAACGGCTATAATATACAGGTTTTACAATGGAAGTGCAAGGTTATCAAGTCAGCACCAGCACACTATCCTGGATGGCTGTTTTACGAGCAAGTCTCTGGTCTTATCCATGGCAGGGTCGAACCTACGACCTACCAACCAACAAGCCTCACATTCTACCATTACGCTGGCCCGTATGCAAAATTTCCTGGTTCAATAAACACACCCATTTGATGTAAAATCAACAGTTCAAACGATATCACACTGAAATCTGCTAATTCAGCTGAATCAATGTGATATGTCCGTCTCGAAACCAAAGGTATGGGTAAAATTCCCGTTAGCTGTCTTCTGAACACCCAGCAGCTGGCAAACCCAACCAGTGCCCTAGCGGGGTTGAGGCAAGAAGAGACTTTCTCTCTCCATGTATCCATCACGAGTATCTCAAATTTTACCTATGATTGCCATCCGATCTATAAACCAGGCCTTGCCAGAGTTCAAATACCGATGAATTCTGGTCGAGTTTCAGCATTTCGCTCAGCGTTGCCCTCAGCGCGTCATCTGCATCCTTGCTCTTGTTCTGGGTATCGCTCCACAGATGGTACGATAATTGTAGTGCACGCAGCAGTGATGAAGACTTTTGCGTGCTGTCGCCATACAGCGCTAGCGACTTTTCGAACATTTTCCGGGCTACTTGATACATCTTTCGATGAACCAGGAGTTCTCCGAAATACTAGAAAGAGGAGAGAACTATTCCTATGCGTAAAGGCGGAAACTTGCATCAACTAGACTACGCTTGAATTTGGATCCTACCCTAAGTCTACCATTACTATGAAGTCATGATTATAAGGGCACACAATGTGTGCATTTCAGTGGATAAGGGTGAATGCATTTCGTGAAGATTAGAATATTGGAAGTAAGTAGATGTGTGTCACTCCCGCATCATAAGGCTGTGCCATTGCAATTACAAAATTCTGTGATTGCAAAAATACGGCTTCGGGCATATGACAATCCGGACCGTAACAGCATTCTGAAGTATAGTGAGCAGAATGAATGAATGAATCAATCAATTTTGTAAGCCATCGTTAATCATATGTTTGCATATGTTTGATGATTATATGATAGTCATTTAACCGTCACTGTGGCATATAGTTTTTGAAGTAAATTGGTAATACTCTTGGAGCCGGGGTTGGAGTCGGAGTCGGTACGTTTAAAGACTCAGGAGTCGAAGTCGGTCCATTGAAAATGTGTGGAGTTGGAGTCGTTGGTAAAATTTACCAACTCCACAGCCCTGATAGTAGGGTTGGGACTTCGGAATCAAATTTGAAATCCAGGGATCGGGATTTCCCGGGATTTTCGCTCCTCAATCCTGCGATTCCCCGGGATTAGAAAAATAGTAAAATAGACATACAGGTTACACAAATAAAATTTAGTCCTTGTGATATTGAATTGACGCAAAACATAAGAGCATCAAGAGTATCATCGATTGTATCAGGGGTTCCAAACTCCAATTTTATCGCGGGCCAATTTCGTAGTTTTTGATGACGCGGCTGGCAGCAGCATCAAATAGGGGTATAATATGTATTTCCCAGTACGCCTTTTTTTGTCGGACCTTGCAGATTGGCATTCCATACACATTGTGAAAATGTAATACACCATTGTAATATTCACGGTTGCCACGAAAAAGTCATATTTTTCAATATCATTTAAAAATATTGTTGTGCTTGGCATAATTTGGTGACATAAGGAGTTATATAGACAGTTAGAAACCATGCGAGACGACAAATGCATCGTGTCATTGTAAAAGCTGTCGCATTATAATTTAGCAGCTAGTGGACGTTTGATGTGTGATAGCGATTCAGGTTTTTGGAGTGGTTTCAGAATGAAATTTCAAGTTCTCAAATCAGAAATCTGAAATTTTCGAATTTATTATTGTCGAATGCTTGAAAAGTCAAAACGCCGACGTGGGCCGCAAAAACAGTTCTGGCAGGCGGCGTGTTTGAGGCCACTGTTCTAGACAATCAGCCGAGTTTGTGACACTGCTTTATTACCAAAATAAGAGATATGGCGCTACATAAGCCTTGGTAGATGCTGTTCACAAATCCCGGGATTTCATCGGGACCAGTCCCGGGATTTCCTGCGGTCCCAACGCTACATGATAGATGGTAGACGAACATCTTCTTGGCTCATTTCAATATCAATATTCTATTCAACTGTGTGTTAAGTTCTTTACCTACAAGAAGCTAGTATAGTAGATTCATAGTAAATTTGGTGTCACGTTGACAGTGACCATTAACTTCTTCGTCAACATTCGCCAAATGAATGACCATAGCTTGCGCAGAAGCGAAATAGTAGAAATGAAGATCAGTAGTAAAATTCTAACATTATGTGCGAAAGCACCTCATTTACTTACACAAGGTCAGAATTTTGTGAAAATTAAGTTTTTTGTGGTAAAAAATGTCAAAAAATTTTGATTTTTCAGCTTAAAAATCTTCTGTATTTTAGGCAAAAAAAAAATCATCCTAATAATGAATCCTTGACTACTCGAGCAGACTCAAAGTCACATGCTCGAATCGAAATCGAGTCACTCGCTCACTTGATATTGCCAAACCCTACTCCCGACCGAAAGATTTACCGACCGTAAGCTCATTATGACGGCATGCATACCTTGGATGACTGGGCCGGATTACGTGTAGCACCCAGAATGCCGGTGATCTCCTTCAGAATCGATTGCAGCCTGGCCTTGTCATTGGTCCCACTCGCCGTTAGTAGCAGCTTGGATAACTTCGAATCGGCACTGTGCTGCAAAGGCACACGCTCATCGGAAAATGCCACGATCCATTGACGGATTTCAGCATTCCAATCGCGGACGCCTTTACTAGAACAATATTCGTCGGATGCATCGGCTACTCTGATTACCGAATCTGTTAATAGTGGCTTCCGTCCTTGCAACCTGAATTCAATTAATAGGAAGTTCGAAGTAATACGCTACAATCTTTTGCAAGACGAACCAGTCGGACACATTTTTAGTGTGGCAAGCCGCAGTTAAAATGCTCCATGCAGAGGCCTGGTATGGGTGCATGTGAGCAAACTTTTGTGCTTGACGAAGGCGTTCGGCCGTTTGCATCACTGCGTCGTCACTGTAAATTGGATTGCGTGTGCTTGTGAAACATACAGTAGTGTAGATATCTTCATACAGGCATATGGTGATTTAATACGCTACGAACTTTAAAAGCCCAGCAAAATTATGTGATTTGGACGCATTTGGTCGATGTGGGACTTTGTGAGGAAACACACAATTCCTTCAGTTCAGATGTTACAGATGTTACATCGAAATTTGCTTAAAAAAATGATTGAAGTGTGAAGATTGATATTGGTGCATTCTCAGCAGATTTGAAGTATGTGCCCCTTCAATGACATCTACTTTCAGGAAACTAATCACTGGAGTAATATCGAGACCATTCATGTACTACTTCTACTTGAGGTAGTTTTGACATGTCATTGAAATTCCTACTTCTACTTTTAATTGAGTAGAAATTCATGGTGCTACCTCTTTACCGCTACTGGAGCAACGGGCAATGCTAGCAACCATCCTACCTTGCTTCATGGCTTCCCGCGGCAAGCGACGATATCGCTCTTGTCGTAGCTAATACTGTCTCTTCCTCAAATTTCCGGGGCGCTCTCCACAATTCACTGTCTCGATGCAGCGGCATTGCGATCCATTTTTTCTCCATCAACTTTGCCGCCACGTCACTTACTTTTGGCGTCGATAACAAGCCTCTGGCAATGCCGAATTCAACAAGCAAGCGGCACAGCAGAGTTCGCAGCCTTGCAGAAGATGGATTTCTAAATGAAAGAAGAGATTACCTTGGAATGCGACCAAGATTGCTGTTGCACAGGCCTATACTGACCATACATTTTAATATATTTACCGACATTTACAAAATTTACTTTGCATGCACAACAAGTGATTTGACTGCTGTTATCCAATGCAAATTCATGTCCTCTAGTTGATATTCATGTCAACAGAATGGAAAGCCCGAAATGGAGACGACCTTATATAAGAAATCTTGAACGGAAAAATTAATTGCTTTCAAGTAGTTTTTTGCGATACTAGCCAATCCCGCTATTTTGATGCAGATTTCAACAACTTTATTGCATATATGAGTTGACTGAGGAGCAATATTCTGTATTTGACTACTCCAGAGGTGGTAACCAAAAGAGTATGTCCACTTTTTCGCAGTACTCAAGTAGTTATTGCCTACTTTCCCTACTGAAGTGATGCAAAACTAATTAGTTTTTCACACTTTGAATTTTTTAAAATTAGAAAGTAGTGTTAGGATGCGTTTGCATCACTGAATCACACGCAATTTAGAACTTAGTCACCTCTGATCAACTGCTGGACAGTATCAGAACCCTCAGCAAAAACTGCTTTTTTGAAATACTTGCTCCATCAATTTTAAAATCTTGATTATCTACTGTCACTGGAAATAGTTCAAAAGAGTTTTGGAATTGCTACTTCAACTTGTAGGAAGTTGAAATTCCACTTCAAGTATCAACTGCTTAGACCACCTTCTGTTGTGAGAAAGTAAGTGTGAAAATAAACTGGTATGCCATAGGTACACATAGCTTTATACAGTATTCGATGCAAAAATGAATTTTCGGATATACCGTAGGATTGATTTTTGAACTTCCATCAAAGCTACTTTTGGGTCTCCAAAGACTTTGGCCGCGGCCGCAATTAGCAGACAGTCATCAACCAGTTCGCTTTCATCGACGGAGTCATTGATTTTCTTCAGAATTTCACCGACTGCCGCTGCAATCAATGTGTCATCACCAGCAGAGACGCCTGCATATATTAAACGGAAAGTGTACGAAACTAGATTGAAAGTATAATACTCAAAGGGGCACTGCCCTCTAAAAATGATATGGTCTCAAATGGAAGGGCGAATCGAAATATAAATTTTGGCCACTGCTGTTTTCTTCAGAACGCCACCGTAATAGAGCTGCAATTTATTAAAATTTCAATAGCAACTTCACGCTCCAGCAGTCACGCAGAGATCGAACTCTATATAGTTGTCAGCTGATGCTATGAAGGAAATATGTCGTACACGCCCTATGTCCTAAAGATATAGAATACACTGGGCCCGATTTTGACATAAATCTCCTGACTGAACATCTTCCGTTGAACGTGGTATCTAAACCACCTTGGCGTGTACGACATATTTCCTTCATAACATTGGCTGACAACGATATAAAGTTTGATCTCCGCATGACTGCTGGAGCGTGAAGTTGCTATCAAAATTTCAATAAATTGCAGCTCCATTACGGTGGCATTCTGAAGAAAACGGGTGCCGCCAAAATTTTTATTTCGATTTGCCCTTCAATTTGAGATCACATTTTAAGAGTGCAGTGCCCCTTTAACCAAGATATATCAGAACTAGATGTTGGATTTCAAAGAAGGATACTCGAGCTTCGAAAGGGGGAGATATCGGACACCGATTACCTCCCCCTGGCTACACCACAGAAAGTATTTATTTCGGTGCGAGTTGCAATTTTGAACATGATATTTAAGTGTGACAAAAAATATGATAAAGGAAAGGATGTTATGCATTTTGTCCTTCATGTTTTTGCGGCATATACACTGACTTATGATATAAATACACACAATCTGTGCATATGCATACCATGAGTGCATATGCTGCTGGACAAGTAAGATGCAAATTTAGCCTTGTAGGGCTTTCCAAATCTTTCACCACCCCTCCATGCTATCCCGGTAATGCTGAGTGCCAAGCAGCGAAGTATTGGATACCAGTGTTACTAACCAGGTCTTTGGTCTGACCTGGCCGGGGATCGAACCAACGACCTGCCGACCAAGAAGACGGACGCTTTACCATTACGCTATCTTGTCGGATAAAAAACTTTTGACATATACAAATAACATATGCATATACATAAAACACACCGAAAGACAACAGAGCTTGCAGCCCTGGTTTTGAATTTTGAAAGCATTGATACAGCATTGTCTTTGATTCCTCTTTTTTGCCCATTTTCCAATAAACCATCGCAAGGGCCACCATGACTTGCGATTTCTCAGCTTCATCTGCAGTCTTGCTTCCGGCCTTATGATAAAAGAGAAATTGTTACAGCGAATCAAAGCAAGTAATGAAAGCGTTAAAGCATAATTACCATCTGATAAAACTCCACTGCCTTTTCATACATGCCCAAGTTGAAATACGATAAGGCCAATCCGCAAGTATCATAAAAACCTAACGATGTCAAATGCTCAGTGTATGCCGAGCATGCTTCTTTGTACTTCCCGTTTTTACTAAAAATCATGGTTGATTATGAATATATCAATGTTAAACCATCACAAAGTTATAATGAACACTTACCAGAGCAGTCTCGCAAAGTTACAAGCAGCAATGTTCTTTTTATTTCCTAGCATATCATCGTTACCAGACCCGAGACTGTACAAGCTCTTGTACGCACGGCCATAGGAAGCTTCAGCAGACTGGTTCAAACCAGAATGTTCCAGTAAAAATCCATGTATGGTGGATGACCAAGGGCTGAGACACAAGAGGAACAGCTCTTAGCACACGATGGTGATGGCGTCATAAACATTGCAGCAGTACCATTTCGGATTCTTTGCGCAAGACTTTGATATCTGAGTCATAGCCGTTGACACTGCATTCATGTCTGTGATATTTTCTTTGAAGATGCCTAATTTTCTGTTTGATATGTCTCTCATTACTTTAGCCACCCATGAAGAATAACCTATAAAAGAAATGCAAATATCCTATTTTATAATCAAGCGTGACTTGTATTGGAATGGAAAAAACGAGAAAGAAAATTGCAAAGCCTACCAGTGCTTCCCTGTTTTTGCAGACCCAGTTCTGTAGAGTGCCGGTACAAGTCCATGGTTTCATTGCTACCTATTGTTTCTGCGATAATAGCCTGTAAATAATTGAAATTGACTCTACGGCATTGGTAGCTTGAAAACACAACCATTCTCTCTACTTTGTTGCTTACCACCTTTGATAAGTCGTATCAAGATATAAACTGTGCGCGAAAATTTATCGACACAGACCTGTCCAACCCAACTGTTTGTGAACGAAGGTTCCAAGCTCTGCGCCACTTTGTACGCTTCATGAGCCATTTTCACGTGATCATGTTCCAGATACAGTGTCGCCAGATTGCTCCAGGCCTGTACGTTGTTCTGTTCGCACTTGATCGAAGTCAGGAAACAGTGTTGCGCCAAAGCAGGATCCTGGAAATTTTAACGAAAGTGCCGGAGTAAGTCCGATGTCAGAGTTCAATATGGCCGAATTTATTCCACTCTCAAACTCACTGACTCTCATGAGGAGCGAACGTCGAATGAACGAAAACACGGTCACCAAAATCGAAATATAGTATTTTGCCATTGTAACATAATGATGACAAGAAAACAGACTAGAGAACAGCATATAACAACGTACAGGTAATTGTGTGACAGAGACAAATTTGGCAACAAAAATAAAATAATAACAACACCAATGCTTAATCGGACATGTTGTCAGCGTGTGTACGGCCGGCCAAATAGTTTCCTGATTTGTGGAGATAATTAGAATCCATGCTAAGGGTCTTGAAAGAAATAGCAATTGACCAGCTTGAGAAAATTCACGATATCAAAACCTGTTTTATCCACAAATAGCCTGTATATTTAGCTTGAGATGTAGCCTCAGGTTCATACTATAGACTCAAACATCTAGATATCATCGTGATCTAACAATAATACTTCAGACAAGCCAATCACACAAAAAGCGTAATTGAATATGGACGATGATACCTTTGCAAATTTTGACGCTGCGACCACTCCCAGACTGCACCAGAAGACATGATTTTTCGGATCATGTGTGAGAGCTTTCTTTAACGCCTGAAAATGGAAAAGACAACTTAAACCCAAAATTCTACATTGCTCTTGAGTAACATTCATTACATTCATCGATTTCCTAGCGGCATCAACAGCCAGTTCCTCATCCATCTCGTTTTGGGCTTGGCGAAAAAAGGAGATTCCCAAATCGTGCCAAAGCGATCCATTATCAGGTTGCAATTCAACCGACCTGATGTAGAACCTCACAGCAAGCGAAAGCGTCTAGAAAATTCTGTTTGTAAGTATACTAACGGCATTCAATGTGTGACGGGAAGTGGTCAAAGCAGTCAGTGTTGCTGAAGTACAGTGTTCTCAACCGGGTTTCCGCGAAACATTTTCATGGGAGTCCGCGAAACCTCTAAATTTGCAAAATGGTTGATAACCTAATTTGTATTTCTTTTAAAATAGAGAAATCACGAGACAGTCTAACTTCATAACTGCTAAAACTTCAAACTCAGCACAAACTGAAACTTACATTACATTCGCCACCACCTATCTTTGCGGAAAAGCGCCACCACCTATCTTTGCGGAAATGGATTTTCGGCACTCGTTCATATTAAATTGATGGCACGGATTTTTAAGGACACGATCGCATATTTCAAGAAATGCAGCAACAAAATAATCAGTATTCCCAATTTCTACATGTTATTTACAAGAAAAGTCATTTTGTTGCTCTATATCACTAGCCTGCAGTTCATATTTGCACAAGACAGACTATGGTTACAAAATAATTGAGCTATATTAAAACTAAAACTTGATGGGTCAGTGGGGTTCCATGAAAACAAAAGGGTTGAGAACCACTGCTGTAGCAGAAGTAATTACATAATTTTTTAGTTAATTACAGGTAGAAGTAACAATTATAAAGATATGTCAAAACTACTTTATGTGGCAGTACAAAATGAAAGGTCTGGAAAGTAGGCTTACTTCAGAAAGTAGGTTTATATTGTATATTTGACCAAGGGGTTGAATACTTCAGCAGCAGATCAACGGGAATTAGATAAGGTAGCAGTATCGGAATAAACTAGCAATTTCTAAGAAGTGAACCTGTGACTTTTCAATGACAGTCTTCCCGTGTGCGTCTCCTCCCATGATAATGGTAGGCACGGAAACCTCGGCGACCTCATCACTCAGGGAATGCACAAGAACGCAGCAATCTCCCAGAAGTTTCCACAGGCAGCATAAGTCTTTCCTAGAAGACAAATCACCAAGTAATTCTTTCAAGTCCTAAACAACAAAACGCAAGGTGAAAATGCACATTGCACTGCACACTCTGTGCTTGAAATGATCCCTTGGTAGTACATTACAGGAATTTTCAAATTTTGCCAGTAGTTTTTGGAGTATAAGCCGTTATGAGCTGATATTTTTCCAAAATATGGCAGGGATTTTGGAAGACATGAATAGAAGACTACAATACTCATAGTCCAAACACCCTGAATATGTCCTACATGGAATATAAACAGGATATCATATATCAGGATGTTACATAATTAAATTGATTTCATGTAAAGATTAGTGGAAAGGTCAACATATATTTTGATTTTTGCCCATGCCGTAGTATCTCAAAACTTCTATATCGTAGGCGGCCCCCAGACAAATTATTTCATCACCACGTAGCTGGGTTGTAACCAAGTCCCAAGGTTCCGAGTCGCAAGTCCATTTTGTTTTTATAGTTTTGACTCGAGTCAAGTCGCCTTCATCACCGAGTCAAGTCCGAGTCCTATTCATGGGGTTCACTGTTCATTATTGAGATCAAGATGGGTTCAACTCACTTAAGTGTGAAAATCTGGGGTGATATTGATGTCCTCACATTCATAAGTAATTAGGTATACTAATTTTTCTCACTCTCCACATGTTTATTCAAACAGATAGAATAGGGTTTACGCTCCTATTCTGCGAGCATCGTTCCCGAGATACACTTTTTACAAATCATAGAAGATATTTTACCGAAATTTAAAACAGCTGATTTGAAATATTTACTGAAAATCTTGTTGTGGTGACTAAAAAACGGTTATTTTCCCGATTTGACTCCTGAAGCACCCGCTTTCACCAGTGTGACGAGAAAAAAGATTCATTTTTCAGATTCTACTCCGGCGCGACCCATCGTCTATCTTTTAGGCCACAATTTCTTTTTGGTGATTTTAGGCTAAAAAAAGACAAATTGTCAAAAAGAAGGACTTTTGGGAGAAGGAAGGACATTTCTTAAAAAAGGAGGACAAATCGTATGGTAACCCAAGTTATATAGAATGTATTTAGTGATATCACTTGGTCGAGTCAAGCGCTATGACTCGAGTCGAGTTGAGTCAACGAAAAATTGCGACTCGAGTCCAGCCATGACTGGAGTAATTACAATCACAACCCTGCTACGTAATATTACCACAGCTCTTTCATCTCGATACGGTAGTAATATATCAAATAGTCAACGCATGGGTCAAGATCGATTTGGCATTTGAAATGTGAAAATCTTTCACTCAGAAGTATTATTATCGGCATATTCGAGCTACGCACCTCAACGCACATGCCGTCACCAAACTCCCAATAGCGTTCTCGATACAGCCAACGCCGGTCCGGTATCTACCTTCGTGAAACAAGTGCCTCGCCAGACACAACTCGCTCTCCCCAAGCCCTGCAAGGCATGAAATGCTGCCAAACAATTACAGACAAAAAAATCCGACAACGACACCTTTCAGAGCCGGAACATAATCCGGAAACAACGTCAGCAAGCTTTTGAATTCTTGAATCGCGTCTGGGTAGAGCCCTTGTACTTGTTTCACTCTGGCGATCTGATAGAGACAGTAGACAGACCGCGGCTCGAGCTGCCTGGCGCGGTCGAAGGCTTTCCAAGCCGCGGTGTAACTGCCGCGCTGCAAGTAACCTTCGCCAAGGCATTCCCAACAAACGCTATACAAAGGAAAACGCTCGTTTAGTTATAGAATAGGTTAACGAGGCAATCAGCAACGCCCCTTGAGAGTAGGGGTGATTTCACATGTACCTAAAATTTGTCATCAGATGCATTTTAGTCTCATGCATTCCCAATGTGAACCTTGGTCTATTGTACTGGTTCTTATCATTTTTTATCGATGACCCTTACATTATTTTGGAAGGTGTTGCATGGCGCCTTACTGTGACCTAGTCAGAGATCATTGTTGGAACTGCGCGAACACGGTCAAATTCTACGTAGATAAACTGCGAAATTTGGGCGGCTGACTAAAAAACGGTGATCTCTTTCAACTAGCTTTCGTTAACGGGCTGATTATCAGTAGGCAGGCAATTATTAGTGTTTGAATTGTCAGTGTGGCTACTGTGACAAGGACAATGTAATTAGCTTTATAGTTTGCAGTTTCAACATTAACCCTGCCCTGCACGGAACCCCTAAAACTAGTCCGTGGACGGTATGTTAAGAACTCTTGGTCCATTGGCAATGTTGATCATTTCCAATAATTCTAAGAAAAGATCGCTTGTACCTGTCATTGCTGTCAATTCTCAGAGCGACTTGGAAACACTGAATCGCGTTTGACATATCTTTCGCTTTGAGCTTGTACAATCCCAGTCTCAGCCACGCCCATTTTCCGCCAGCCGACCCTAGCTCCTTGGTTATATTCTCGTAGAGCTGAATGGCTCGCTCGGTCTGACCTAGAAATCAGACGTGATATTATGTCTTAAAAATATGAATTCCAAACACTCGGCGAGAAGGTAAAATACACGGACTCGCTGCTATTGCTTTTTGAATGTTTCATGCCGCAAACAAGATTTTTATAAAATGGTGGTTATTGCATGCATTGTATTCATTCTTGAAATAAGATTACCAGGTATTGGCACCTGACTTCGTTACGTTTTAATGCAGGGTCTAAACCAGTGGTTCCCAACCTTTTTCGGTGTGAGGGCCAAATTTAAAACTTCAGAGTACGGTCGGCGCCGCACGGATACTAGGGCAATGAAACGGACCCAAATAGTCATCAAAATATGAAAATTGGCATTGTTCCGATCAATCGCTTGACGCCATTGGCGATTGTTATGGTCATTGTGTTGCCCTGCTCCGATTGTTCAGAACAATCGACCTGGCTATTTCGGAGTAGTTTTATTGCCCTGGCGAGATTTCAAAACTGTACACTGTTTACCGCTACT
>ATSW01007291.1:0-17387 GCA_000444245.1 Botryllus schlosseri
GTCTCAGATATGTTTCACTGTATGACGGATGTTAATCGGTTACTCGTTTGACTACTCATACACCTCAAATAACAATTTCACTAAAATATGCTAAATGCAAAACATTACGATTTATTTCAAAGATATATTTGTGCTTCTTATAATGAGCATAATCTCTATGTGCTTTCATCTTCTTGTCTTGAACAGGATTGTATAATCGTTTTTGATTGATAACTCGAATGTAAATAATTGTTCCCACCACGACGTTGTGCGTGCATATTTAGAGCGAAAATTCCATACCGGTAGCTGCCTCTGCCTTCGAAATTTGCGATGTTGCTTGTTCTGGTTACATCATTCGACTCATAACCCCTCGTTGTAGTTGTTCTCTTTCAAGCAACCTTTTTATCCATTGTATTACAATATATTTTTAGTTATCTTTAATACCAACTGGCAACGCATCGGAGCATGCTACAAAACTTCAAATATTGTAACGTCAAATGTTGAAACTTTGAAAGGTATTGTTCAGTATGAAAAGTATGCTCCGGTTACATGTCACGGAGCACTTGCATGGGGCATAATGCGTTCGGGGTACTGAAGCCAAATATGTCATCGTGGTTCCCGACGATCCCATGCAAGCGCTACAGAAGAGCTCATTAAATCCGACTGACGCGAGCCTTTTGGTTCCTGTGCGTTAACTCGGGCGCTAAGCACCCAGTCGGAAATTGCGGCGTCGGCGCACACGGCACCTAGGTTACGCCGACGCGACCATTTACGTCTCGTGCCGCGGTCAATCCCCGTGCTATTCGGGCGCACGGCGCCACGCGTAATTAACAATTAATAGCGCAAAACGCAGAACCCGTGAGTCGTTAGATTCACCGTGCGTGCCGGATGTGAGTCTTTATTGTCATAAAGCAGGCCATGATTTAACTTCGTTACATCAGTTCGGTGACGCTTTTTTGGTTGAGGATTAGCGAATCAGCCACCATTTGACTATTGCGTATGATTCAAGGAACAAATGTTGCGGAAAACAATATAATGCTCTTGTGCGCTTTATTTTTCAAACACTGTTCTATTCATCATAAAAATACAACGTTACAATGTACCAGCTGCAGAGCGGTTGTAAATATGCCGATTCTCTGAGCGCAGTTTCAATTCTTCGGCTCAACGGCATTTCACGACAGCACAATAAAAGATGACGTCAGTAGTTTGGGTTTCCTGGGGCTACGTCCGGACTCGATCGTTTGGTGATGCGTGAAGGATCCTTTCGTGTCGTATCCAGCTTCCTTGACACAACCCTGCCAATTACAGGCGCAGAGCGTAACTTCACAAACTGTGGCTAATTGCAGGGACACGGAAAATAATCTTTGTTGGTCATTGTCCCGGCAATTGGATGCGTGCGAGCAATGTGCAATAGTGAATTTGTTCTCTGAAGCGGGGTCGCGGATCATGAGATTTCGAGAGCCCTGGCATTGAGAATCCCATCAAAGTGGCTAGTTCTCACTCAAAGTCAACTGAAAAGGTGGTGCAAATCATCCGATTGGTATTCCTGTAAGGATAAACTCATGCCGGCGATCGAATTTCTCCCGTGCAGGCTCAGGAATATGTAACGCCGACATTGCCGAGCACTGTATCATTGCCTCCGTGGGTTTGGTAACTTTATGCTGTTCGTCTCCCGTTGTTATTTAGAGAATTCGGTTCCAGTTGGCTGTAGTTTTGGGCTAAGCTAACCTACTGTTAATACGCGATGGGAAAGAATTTTCTATGCCGTCATCAAATGACATCATCGATACGCGGTCGCAAGTTGACCGTAATTCCCGAAAATTCAAGCACGCAGAGAAGTCACAATGATGCGTGACAATGAGCGCCATAGTTTGTTTGAGAATCGGGATACATGATACTTGCGGGAGCTTGCCGTAAAAATCGCTCGTCAAACATTCGTTAATCCTCATTTGCTAGTGCAAATCTGGCGACCCGGCGTTTATTGATTGTAACCGTTGACGTGCAATATCTGCAATCGCTGTACTGCTATTATTATGGATCTCGTCTGTAGGTTACCTCGTTCCTGCTGTACGTTCGACTTTTGACGGATATATTTGGTAGTATTTGGGCTACCATTATTATTATTATCCAGTAAGAAATACGTAGCGCATTAAAATGGAACAGGAAATATATGTAGAGACGTGACGAAAATGGTTTGAATGGTGTTCTAAATATGTCGACCTAAACTGAGGCCGATCCCCACACGCCTACACATAATCCCATACTGATGTTCGCTTGTGATAATGGATTAGTTAAAGCTGCTAGCCGTTCGTCGTTACTCGTCATTCCGAACCGTGAAACGGATCCAACCCCGCCGTCGGTATCGTGTCGAAAATTGGTAGCTTGATCAACCTTTCTATTATTTCGCCGCTCGTGAATTTTGAAACGGTGCGGAGTTAATTGCGTAACCGAAGAAGCGGAACTTTATTATTTTGTAGCGATGCTCACTCCGTGAATGGTGTATACGGTTATAGTATTTCTACTGTAGTAACGAGTAACGTTCGCCGACGGGCCTGCGCCTCGGGGCGATCACAAGACAGACTACGAGTTGCTATCGTTTTCTCTTTTCTCCATTATTACTGGGCGATTTTCCTATATTTGAAATCCTTTGTACCACTTGTTATTGCATCACACACGCTCGTATTATTACCTCCGTTTGGAACAAAACACCATCCCTGTTCTCCTTGTGATGTCGATCTCATTTTGGCTGGCAGTGAGCACTGAGCAACCGCCAAGATAAAGCGATGACGACTTTTTGCTCTCTATAGCTGGAGATCTCGTAGCAGTACTCCTGAAATTCGACATTGATAACACGTTGTTGCTCGCTGATATGAGTTGCTGATAAGCTTGATAAGGACCGTGTCGTGGTTTTCTTGTTTTATTCTCCTACACGATAAGCGCTAATGCATCCGGCCGAACAAGCCAAATCCCGTAGCACCCGCCATTGGTTGAATCGGCGACGTTAAACTATTGATTGGAATTCTGAGATAGTTGCGTCCCGTAACTTTTTGTAATGAGATGGTGTTTTGTGACCGTTCGCGATGCTGACTAAAACGTTGTCATACGGTACTTTAATGAAATTATGCGCTCACAGGGCTATTAGCGAGATGGGGCAATCCATTCTGTCGTTCGTAAAGTCCCGTTGTGTAACCGATAACTAGGTATCTCGAGATTATTGTGCCCTAACCGAAGTGGGTGCTTTCCGAGATATTGTACTTTGTTGTCACATATTTTTTTCAAGATATCAGTTCCTGTTTCAGATGCGAAGCGTAACATCGGGTTAAAAATACACCCAGGTCCGAGTTCATACGCGTATTCAAATTCTGTCGTTACAAATCGTCTGGCCGAAGCCCCGATCTGGATCTTACATTTAATGTAATCGTACTAGCGGAGAGAAATTCTGTTCTTTTAGGGTCTTCATTCTTTTGAACGTCGTGTAGTAAAGCAAACACAATTGTGGTACCCGTCTGCGAAATATATATTGACGTTGGCGACGCGTTGATAGTCGGTCAGACACAACGCATCAAAGTAGTATTTGCGGTTCATAGTGAGACTTGTAAAAGTTGTTTTGATGCGCTGTGAGCAGTCTTTTCCTCTTTCCTGGTAAACGACTAAAGATTTAATACAAGCCTCCACGAGATGTGACGTTGAATTGCTTATCCAAATCATGTCATACGTTACGCTCTTGGCGGCTCGTGTCGGCCGATGCGTCAAGTGTCGCTGTTAACTACAAACCTACCGAACGCGCTGGCGACAATATTTACACTAAGATGAATGGGCCTCCATACCGGTGACTCAGCTCTGGATAGACGCGGTTAGCAAATAATATTCACTACTCGATTCCTGAAAGTGCTCGAGTTTCATACTCATACGTTAGATATCACGGAAGTCCGAATAAGTGGGTTTATTCATCGCAAACCCGGATTTATCCGTATGATGCGAAGGGAGAAAGGCGTTTTCCGAAAAAGTGATTACTACTCGATTATTCGAGGGCTGCATTGCTCATTGCTACGGCGGTGGGGTCGAATAGAGAGGCGTAAACTTGAGTACATTGTAATAAAATCATCCACCGTGACTATATAGCTGTAGTAAATACATCACCGCTCGAGTGATCGCGAAATCTCGCCAACTCCATGGCTGTAATATCTGCTAACAGAGTCGTATATAAAGTACTGTGTTTATGAGGATCGATAGCCCAATTATGATGATTGACGCGTTCATAATGCCCGATCGGTGTGCGACGAATTAGTTTGTTTCACGCCTACCCTGCGATTCGCACGCGCGACAACACCATCTTTGTTCACGGAGAGCGGATTGTTTACTCGCGATCGGCTTTGTTTCGAGGGAGTAACATCTCCTGCAATATTAGCTGATGCCGACCAGTTTTCTCCTCAAAGCGGGTCGAATGATGTAACTCGTTGACCATTCGTTCACGGGTTAGCGGTTTGCGCACACAGAACCGAATTTGCGACGCCGCTCGCTTTCATCATCGAGCTCCTTATTTTGTTTCGCGTACTCGCAGGTCTATGGCGTTACGTGATTTTTCGCCGGAGCACTTCAGCGCCGGACGAGAGCCGCTGGTTTTGTTTTTCCTTCGAACCGTTGTCATCACAGCGTATCTCGAGCGCTTTCGGTATTCCTCCGCTGCAAAGCTAACGAGTGCACTTAAGCGCCGTGAATCATTGATGCCGCAGCTCAATACACCGATCCCGTCCATTATTTTCCAAGATGGGTATTGAATCAGCTTGATAGATAAGCTACCCCGTTATTCGTCCTTTTAATGATAAAACGTCGCGGCGTGACGTATTTGTTTGTTATCGCTCCTTCGCGATTTGTGTGCTCGGAAACACTGCGCTATTATAGGCGCTACGCCCTCCGAAATGCTTGCCCTTGAAATCCGGGAGAACGGGAAAGTAATTCGGATTAAGTGTAATGCGTTGTTTGGATACGTCATCTCCAACGCGTAGTGTATCGGCGACGGGCTGTTTCAATTAAGTTTCTCGTCGCCATCAATTGATAACTCTTCCAATAGGAGGGGCGTAGCTAATTACCTCATTATTTGGTAATATTTCCCAATCCCGTAACTAAAATATAACTAGAAAAAGGAGTTATTTCTGTGATTCGATAATTGTTCCTTATAATCTGATGGAAAATCTTTACGACCGTTTTGCTCTCATGAAAATACTTTATTCGTTGGTGGATGGGTTTTTGTGTATCTAGGGTAGAATAATGAGCCGATTGCGCACACAATGATGTCATCGGCCTTTGGTATACTTGTAATTTTGTGGGTATGGTTAGTATTTTTGTATTGGTTTGACCCAAATATGGTGGTGACTGGTGTTGATATTATACCTCTCATTGGCTAGTAAATGATTCAGGGTAATGTACATTAATGTAATTTGTGATACATTTTGTCTTGATCATGTTCTACAAGTAGGAATTATTGGAAGAATTGTGAAATACCGTAACAGAAACGGTCACTCATTATTTCTTTCTGTGTTGTTGGAATTTCGCGACTTCCAATCTCACAGCAACACTGTTTGCAGTATTCCAATTTCGTTCAATATTAATGAATTCTTGTGTGGATATTATTGTTTTAACCTGGGCAAGTCTGCGCCTCTTCGAGGTTTTTATCAGATGGGTTTGTATTTATTTGACCGTAATGATAGACAATTCGTATTATATTTAGTTACTCATTAACACTATGTATACAAAATTGAGTGGACACTATCATGATAACCATTAATGATTTTGAATTTTCTCTGGAAGACTCTTTTTTAGAGTCCTTAACGTGGAACGCAAAACCATTCTGGCGCTTGCCAAATTGCGTTAATGAAGAGTGCTATTGTTTCCCTTGACTTGACATAAAAAGAAATGTATACCATCGATACATTATGGCCCAGTGGTATTGTTCTGCACTGCTACCTCTTAATACGGCATTTCCTGACCCCATGGTGAGGGCGCAGTGAAAATGATACTAGCTGTCAAATGTTGACCTCTGCAATCTCAGAGTGTATTATTTTGAAATATTGTGTATGACAGTCTCAGTTGCTATGCTGTACCTTAATATTTACTGTTGTTTTAGAATTGGACACTTTCCATACTTACGCCCCTTCGGATACATCAGATTTTCGAACACTCACTATCGGAAGTGACAAGAAGACTTTGTTCGTTGGAGCTAGGCAGAAAGTTTTTGGAAAAGTATTAAGTAAGTCATGTTGTGCTCCTGTCGCTGCGCATTTTGCTCATGCATATTTTTTCGACAGGTGATATCCGCCAAGATGCGTTTCGTTCCATAGTTTGGCCGTCCACAAAGAAGAATGATTGCGCCGGTTTGCCGCAAAGCGCATCCGGCACGAAATGCCATAACTTGATTCAAGTTATTGTGCAGATGAACGACACCCATGTCCTGATTTGCGGAACCGATTCTATGTCGCCCAAGAACAAACTACTCGTCAGAGAGGTGGGTGTATTGGATATACCGTAGTTGCATATAATTATGTTGCAGGTCTTCTTACAAAACTTCGCAAAAGAATTATCATACATTGGTATTGTTTCGGCTAAAATAAAAATGAAAAATAAAGATTGTATTTTAGCGTTTTTATGATCACTTATCGATTTTTTTTAAAAGTAAAAACGGAGGATTTTGACCTAAAAAGTCAAAATTTGACATTTTTTGACCTAAAAAAACACTTAATTTTGACCTCGCGTATGCAAATTAGGTGTTTTCGCACATGATGTTAAAATTGTACTAATCTTCATTTCTGGTTGGAACTTATGAAGTAGTTTGGCATTCAAAAACATTTTTGACTTGAAAACTGACAAATTTTCACATGAAAAAACGTATGTCTCTATGTGTGTATGTAAATGTCTCGAATTCTTTACCGCATTCGGAATATGTGCAAACTTGGGGTTTTTGTCACGAGATTTCTGCTTTTCGGACGGTTTCCATGACAAACCCACAATTTGGAAATTCCTCTGCCTGTAAAACATCTCTTGTGGCAGCACCGAATCATGAAAGTAGAAGTGGTCGTGACGAAATCGACGTTATTTTTACCTGAAAAGCACCTAGAGCTCAGACTGCTCGATATACCGTGGACATGTAGGAGGAAATTCCACTGCAGTGCTCAGAAAACCGACCAATGTCCGCCCCTGCCCTTATATTAAACAGACCCGAACCTGAACTCTAACCCGAACAAATTTTGCAGAACACAGACAGTGACTTTGTGCTAGAACACCGGAACGTGCTCAATCTGCCTGTCTGCAGCTTCGATCCCTTGGACACCGTTACGTCTGTGATAGTTCCGACAAGTGACGGCTCCCGGAATGTGGTGTCCACGCAACGTAGCCTCAGCGATTCCATTTCTTCGCTCATGAAGCAAAGTCTGGACAGTCCGACTCTGCTGACCTCTGGCCAAACGAACAGTGACAAGCCGCAATACGTCACTTCGTTTTCCGAATATGACCGCAACTCTTCTCACGCTATGAGGAAAGTGTACACCGTTTCTTATGAGACCGCGAGTGAGATGAGCCCGGCAAGTACGATTCCTAAACCGACCATAACTCAGGTGTGTATAATGTATGCAGTCGTATTTGTAGTATTATCTGCAGAGGCAGACGGTAATGGAGTGCTTATACTTTTTAAAAATAGAAATTAAGTTTTGCCTATGACTTCTTGCACTACTTACTCGAGTGTTGATGATTTTATACTTATTCCACTTTACCTGAACAGTATTTCAGATGAAACTAGTCACTTTTTATATTTTGTAATTCGCAAAGTAGTACCGGTAGGGTTGTATTTGTATTAGTACATGCTGATGTGGATATTATTTGCCGGTACCCAATTGGTTATGTACTTTTTGTTCTTTGGAATTTGAAAAGTAGAAAGTGACTGTGGGATAAGTTTGCACTGTTTTTATGTCTGGAATATGAACCCCGTGAAATAGCCGTCACTGTAACTGCTGAATAGCGTATATGAGATGATGCAGCATCATTAGTAATTTTGGGTCAGTCTCGAAGATGCGTCCTGCAATTTAGCAAAATAGTTACCATCGATTTAACTGCTCAAGTACGCCATGTCTGGACCAAATTTACTCTTTGGAACTACTTGCTTGGGCACTTTTCAGTCTTTTCATTTTCTACTTGCCCTTGAAGTAGTTGAAATCGTTACTTTTACTTGTAATCAAGCAGAATTTACCGTGTTACTTACACTTGAGCAGCAACTCTGACCACTTTTTTGACCACCTCTGATTACACGGCCTGCTTTTATTTAGCTCTGCGCTAACGATGTCGGCGGTAAAAACATTCTAAATGGAAAATGGACATCCCTCCTGAAGCTGCGTCTGCAATGCGCCACCGTCGACGAAAAATATCCTCTAAAATTCGATTTGGTGTCCGATATGGTTCGGGGGAGCGGGGATATTTTGTACGGAACTTTCATGACGAGTGTATGTGTGCCGCGTTTCTATGCGTTTCGGCCGTCTTGCACAGTTCTTTGTTTTTCAGCATGAGACCGCAAGGTCAAATGCGGTTTGCTCGTTTCGACTGGGGGAGATCCAAGCCGCTTTTTCGAGCGGTCACTTTTACAATACTAAAAGCAAACCGTATGTTAAAGTCCCACCGAGCGAAGTTAGCGCAGTGAGTATTGATTGTTTGACGCAATAGCTATTTGGATTGTCTGTTCATTCTTTCATTTATGTGCCTTGGAGTCGACTTATTAAAATTCGCCAACCTAGTTTGTGCCAATAGAAGAAGTTTTTCTGTAATCGAAAAATACTACATTGAGCTTGAGCCATCTGACCGCGTCAGTAATTTGAGTTCTTATGCCGGCATCGTCATATCTGGGAGATATGATTGTTTGTATAGAAAGTTCTCAATTCTCTGCTAGTTGCTGACGATTACCTCCGACGAGTGTCAGCCGAAAATATTTGGGTTTATTTCAATATGAATATATTATGCAATCGAATATCTGCCTTGCCAACGCAGAATCTTGACACTGAAATTTGCGTTTTAGCTAAGTCCTTACCGTCCGGGTATGTGTGCCTACAGCGGAATGGACCCGGACGACCCCACAAAGTCGACCAGCAAGGATTTTCCTGAAAACCTGTTGCGATTTATGAACGACAGATTCCTGGTGAATGACACGGTGAAGCCCGCGTTTCCTTCGACCAACGCCAGCAGCAAGCCCTCGACGAATGGACCCTTGTTTGTGAAAGCTGGAGAGAAATTCACAAAGGTTTGTTTCGCGCTGGTATTGTCGCAGATGTGCCATGTGTTGGGCCCGAATAATGTATACGGAGTTGAACGTTGGCTCTCTTGGCGGAGGTACAAAATTTCAATATCGCCACAAGTAATATGTTCATTTTGGTAAATCTGTTTTACTTTAATCCAGTGTTTCATAACCCCTTGAGCTGTGATGAAATGTTTCTCGTACCCCCTATCCAGGATCAGAACAGCACTTTGTCAGGCCGCCCCCAAAATCTGGTCTTGGGTCCCGTAGTGTTTTCAAAACAACTTCTGGATGGACTCGTTCCGCAGACCCTCTTATACAGGTCGTTATATCACTATTGGTATACACGCGGTTAACTAATGAATAGTCTGTTCATAATACTTGATATATTGCTAACAATTTTTAGCCACTGTCCGATAGGGCTGCTGCTAGTGGAATCGCCGTCAAGCTCGTTGAGTGAAAATTCCACCAAGCTCTCGAGTGTATTTTTCTGAAAGTCGAATGACTCCCAGTCCTGTTTGCGTTCGCGATATATAGCGCGAGGTCAGTTTCATAAGTGTTCCCGTGTGAAATTACTGGGCGCTCAAAGTTGCCAATCTGAGTGATGCATACGATGTTGTGATTTTTCATTAATCAGTTGTCTACTTCCTTGCGCCAATCGACCGACCGGCCATCCCTTGACGATAGGTGATGTCAACAATCGATGTTGCTTTTTTGTGTGATCAAACTTGTCGTGCAAATTACGAACATAGCAGTGCAGTCGTGGCGGTCTCATTCTAAGCATATCTCTGCCATATATGACTCTTCTTTTCAGATCGCAGTTCAAAAAGTTTCAAATTTGACCGGCGCCGTTCACGACGTGCTGTTTGTAGGCAGAAGCAACGGCCAGATTCATAAGCTGTTTTCCATCGACAAGGTAAAAGTTGGGAAATGCTCATACTCTTGGTCAGGAAAAGTCTGTGTCTAAGCCATTTTAAGGCGATGTGCTCATTTGATGTTATTGACTTCGGCGCTTCTGTCGTACCGTAAATTAATTTTATGGCCATAAACAATTATACGTCACGTCAGTGCCATTTTTGGTGCTAATAAATATCTCACGTGATCGATATGTAGAAGGTCAAATGCACAGTAAAAACCCATTGATATGATTTTGCAGTTTGCAGCATACATTCAATTGGTAGGGCTCTGTACTCCGGCATCGGCAGTTGAATTGATTAGATCTTGAAATATATTTGCGTGGCTTCTATAGCTAGGATTCTTTGTATCCGAGAAATATATATCACCAGTATTCTGTGTTATGGTCGCTTTTCATTTGTTCAAAATTGATTCAAAGATATCCGTCAGACGTGTGGCACTGCAAGTCTTGAATATTTTGCATTATATACTGTATAGTGTTGAAATTTGGCATTGTTCCGCCATGCGGTTCTGCTTCCGTCAGGACTTTGTTTGTCTTCCTGTGTTTGTGCCAGTACCTTTTGATGATAGGTCCGCTAATATGTTTTTGATCATGGAAACGGAAGTACCTGACGTATGAATCTCATTGTGTCTTTTATACTCTCGCTAACCCATTTGCTATTCATTATTCCAATATCAAGTACTTCCACTTCAACTTCCGCCTTTTGAAACTTTTCCACTTATTTCAGGGCGACAGCATCGAAACCATCGAATTAGCGACATTAAAGCCGTCCAGCGATCCAATTTTGAGCATGGCGCTCTCGCAAGAGAAGGAACAACTCTACATCGGCACCGAAACGGCTCTTTACCAGCTGTCGACTTCAAACTGCAAGGCTTATACGAAATCGTGCGAGTTTTGCGACCCGTGTCACATGTGCGTGCTGTCGAGGGACCCGGGCTGTGGCTGGGACACTTCCGCAGAGGTATATCTTGTATGTTATTCTGTTTAATGCAGTGGTTCTCAAACTAGGGGAGGGAGGCTGCGGCCAACTGAAAAAATTCTCTGTGTATGGTCGGAACTTCATATTTGCGAATTCTCTCATGAAAAGTCGTTACCTTCCATGCCACCAAACTATGCGTTGGGATTGCTAGCATTCTGGTTGCAAGGCACGCTGAATTTTTCACTATTAAAAAAGTTTGACAACCTCTGGTCTAATGCTACGATAAATTTCTAGTACTGCTTGTTGCATTTCCTGAAATTATATATTGATTTTATAAATACCTATTCATTTTTTTTGCATCATTTGTGTTCATCTTTTTCCCGCTTTCTTAGCATATATGATTGCTCTGTATGCATAATGTGCAAACATGTATGTGTAGATCTACGTATTTAATATATATGTAGCGGGCTACAGATTCCGCCAAATATTCCAGCTGGGGCCAACTGACTCTTATGTATCTATATCCCTATTCTTGTTTTATTTGTGTGACAGATGAAAAACAAAACTTGTGACAGATGAAAAACAAAACTACCTACCTGTCAATCGTTCGAACATAGACGACGGATATGATTGCCCGAGTTATTTTTTTCAGGCATGTGTTTCCGTTAAAAGCGGCGACAAAAGCAATATCAAGCAAGACATCTACTACGGTGAGACCTCTTCCCAATGCAAAAGTCTCGGTAAAGCCACACCATCTCCTCAGCAAGGTGAGAATCGCAGCATTGATTCCATCGATTCCGTTACACTTCATACCTCGATTGCAGCCTCGAAAGGCGCCACCGCTCCTTTGGGGCATCGCGTCACGAATCCGACCGTGACGGTGCAATGGTACAAATACGACAAGGGCGCCTCTGGGACAAAGAGACGCGTGTTAGGTAATGCATCCAATACTTGCTATCAGACTTGGGCAACTGGAAAATTTTCACATTTTCCAAATTAGATTAGAATTAGAATTACGGAATCTGTGAAAGCTTATACATTGAATTAAGTTCCGTTAATATCAAATCACGAGCGTGGGAACAGCAAATGTCTGTACAGCAAGCTTGACTCAATTCGTACTATACAGTTCTCATATAGCATTTGCAGGAAAACCGGAAATAAGAGTATGGAAACGTTCAAAAATTAGATTAAAATTAGATTACTGGCATTTCTCTCTAATTAGTCTACTATTATCTACTACTAATTAGACAACTAGAATTATCTGTATGTCCAAGTCCGCTTGCTACCGACTTTTTTTTCTGATGCGAAACTTGTTTTTCGGTCGTTAGACGTCGCCGACAAGTACAGAATCGACATGGAAGGGCGGCTACAAATCATGAACTTTGACCCCGCCGCAGACTCGGCCGTTTACGAGTGCGAATATTCGGCCGGTAGCACTACGCTGAACGTGTCTCTGTACAAATTGTCAGAGTCTGGGGACAAGACGCCTTTGGTGACGGGTAAGTGTCGTTTGCGTTTCATGTTTTTTGCATCGTACTGCTTGGCCGCATGATCCTACGACAGTCCTGAGTTTGAGCTTGGCATATTCATTTGTTACAGTAGTGCCATTTGCTTGGTAATTGATTTTTTTATTTGCATTCATCATTTATCGCAGAGTGAAAAGATTGCGAGATAAGTTTGAAATGATGACGTGCACGGATAACAAGGATATTTTGGTCCAAAATAATCGACTGTGATCATTTTGGCGGTAGTAGAAGTAGCCATTCCAATCAGTTGCTCGGGTATTACTTTTATTATGATTTGCGTTTATCATGGAATGGAAAGATTGCTGCATAAGTTTGAATGATGATGCATACAGATTACAAGGATTATCATCCAAAATCATCGAGTGCGATCATTTTGCCGCTGGTAGTAGTAGAGGTAGGGACAGGCCATTTCCCCCACCCTACTCTATTTACGATTGACTCGTTTGCCAACTGCGCTCCTCAATTCGATATGGGTCTTGCGGTCAAGCCTTGTTTGACGTTTGGTTGACATTCTCCGCCGGTTACAGAGCCGCCAGTCAAACCCACAAAATCGAGTGGCCGCAACACCACCGGGGACTCCGGACCCGGGGTCCCTCGCCCGATCGAAACTACTCAGTCTCCGCCTGTCTCTCTTTCCAATTCCGTGGGCCTCATCGCCGGTGCGTTTCTGCCGAGTAGGCTGTGTTTTTGCTCGTCGCGTTATCACTGCCTTGTTTACAGGTCTGGCCGTCGCGCTCGCTGTTGTTTTGATACTCGTGGTGGTGGCGGTCGGGATATGTTTTAAAAGAAGAAATAAAAAATACTCTCCGTCTCGGGAAAAGTAGGAATCGCCCGCTGGTCTCGTACTTGGCTTGCGAATTCCAGCGTCTGTTTTTTTCTGATTTAGAAAAAGCGAGCTCAAACCAGAAGCTATGCCGTTGCCGAGCACGGAGAACAGAAGCGGGAATAACAATTCTGGTCTTGGCAGAACGCAGAGCGAGTTTGACGACCGTGCGCACCGGCCGTTGCTACGTCACAATCCGTCGGACGTTAGCAGTTAGTATCATTGAATGCGTTGTTACGAGTCTGTCTCGATAGACTGCAGTGGTTCACACATCTAACCACATATCAAATACATTACTGATAGATTACTGGTACCAAAAAATGAACTGTGCATCAAAAGAGTTTTAATAGGACACTACCATTAAAATACAATAATTTTCACACAAAACGAAAACATTATAATCAATGTTCATTACAAATCAGTGCGACTTCTACTGTTCCTTTTCAAATACCAGTTCAGAAATGCGTGTCTTCAACTTCAGAAGCGCCATCGTATTCTTCGGTCGAAACGAAACAGCGTCATACCAATTGCTTCATTCTGACAATTTTGTCTACATCACATTTTTCATCATGCTGATATAAAAACCAATGCCGATTGCCCACGCAGACTTGCTTCAGTTAGGATATTGCAGTACGCTGAGCACAACACCATGTTTCATTTGGCCGTTAATGATTCACTACGGGCCGTCTACAACGTTAGGCCTATAAATTGGGCTACAAGCTGTAAAATTTCAATGATAAGTTCAGCACACAGTGTAGTCATGAGTGATAGAAACGAAATGCAGGTTGCGAAAAAATTTTGACTTTGTGAACCATTTTGACACTTCTTGACCTAACGCTACGATTTTGACAAAATTTTGACTTTTTTGACATGTCGAAAAAATTCGCCCTACTGATGACCTACACGGGCGTATCATCACAAATCACATGTATGAGTGGAGTGTGTGTCTGACCTGCAGGGGAACCCCTCAAACTGGATCACGGAATCCCTACTGTTCCTTAGAATACGGGTTAAGAACCACTGGATTGGAATCTATCGATTTAAAATCATACGATCGATGCAAAGTGTTTTTGCCAACTTTGCACCCCACACACAGTCGCTCTATGGCAGATCTCTCAAACATGTGGCCGGCCGGATTATTTCACCTGCTGCGGTGCAATGCTAGGTAAATGAAAATAATATTTGCGGTATCGAGCACATGGGACAATTTTACATATTTAGTATGATACACGTCCGAGTAAGTAAACCCTCAGGAGCAAATGTCGAGCATGCTTCTAGTCCACATGATAATGTTTTGTTTTCAATCTAGTCACCACTAGTCATCGGCACCAAATTCCAAGAAGTAATAAAAACTTCTTCATATCTCCCACTCTCTTTAGTGTAGTGTCAATAACTTTTTTATGTCACGTGACTCGTAATGACAACTTCCGTTTACAGTTAAATCTCTTGTATTCCTCACAACATGTGTCAACCGCTGTGACCACAGGGTTAAAGAATCTGCTTTATTGGTTTCTAATTGCATTCAATCGGCCTATCACTCATTTTTGGCGAATAAAGATGTTGCTAGAATAGAGTGATATTGTATGTTGTGTATGCTATCATGATAATGAAGCTTCCGAGTTGGAAACTACAGCACTTATAGAATCGTAGGTAATGTTTTGGCATCATTTGGCCAATCCGGCCTGCAAGCGACAAAGAGCCTGCATAGCGGAAGCGACCCGAATTGAGTTTGCTCGTCCTGATCTGCAGAGTCAAGTAATATGATTTCGCTGTGACGCATTGCTGAGCACGTAGTTTATACATCGGTTTTCGGGCAAAGTCCTTACTATGTAAATAATGTGATGACCCAAGTTTTCCATTCATTGGTGTATAGTAATTCAAAACTGCGCAATTGGTCCGATTCAGCCATACTAACAAAGTAGCTTTCATTTAGATGTGGATGTCGAATCGGCGAAAATCGCTAGGACGCCGAGTCAGAGAAATGCAAGGAGTATGGACAACATTTGTGAGTCATCATGTTTTCTAAAAAGCTACACAATCGATCAACGTTAACTGTGGTTTGCGTTTAGTGAACAATCGAGATGACATCCAGTATATGGACGCCGACAACGACTCGGACTCGTCAGAAGACAAGAGGCCCACGAGACAAAGTTCGATGCGCGAAACCAGTGGCAGGCAGAGAGTACCACCGGCGCGTACCAAGTCCATGCCCGGTTCCGCTTTGTATGTTGTGTACGGTGGACAAAAGTTGAAGTAAGTCGAACATCATTGAATTTGTTCGAATCTGCTAAATATTTCTTATCATGTCCAAGCAGAGGGGGTAGAAGTAGTCAATGTTGCTACTCAAGTAGAAGTAAAAGTGATTAAGTAAAGGAGCGGTATGTAAAGTACTCGACTAAGTAGCTTGAAAAATATGATTTGGTCGAGGGAACGCATACTTTCAGCAGTTAATCGCAGGTGGCTTCATTTGAAATTACGGGATGTGTCTTCACGAACAACACAAAACGACTGGCGACTAAGGATTAGCGCATTGATTTGAGTACTCCAGCAGTAGTTGTAATGATTCATGTCGACTAGTGCGATATGATTTTTTCAAGTACTGAAATTTCATGACAGAGTTATATTATTCATTCTTCCCAACCCGGAACCTCAATTGTTCGTATCATAGGATCCAAAACATGTAGTGCTAAGCTAAGCACGTCAGTGGAAATGACGTTTTCTATGAAGCCGTGTCAACCCACAGCAATATCGCGATGTGCTATGAAAGAATACGAAATACCTTGATGTGGTCTAGAACTGGCATTTTCTTTGTGGTCGCCTAAAAGGTACATCTTAGAATTTTCCACATCTTCCATGCTCTTGTAACATCATGGTGAAAGAGATACTCAAATACTTGAGTAGGAGCCTAATTCTCTATTACATAATCTAATCACTCAGGCTCTACTGACGACATTACGGTTAGGCCCGATCAATGAAAATATATTCACTTACAGTGATACAGCGATGGAGGGCAGTTTCACACAGTTCTTATGAGTGTGTAAAGTAACTTAAGTTTGCCTGAAACTTTCCAGTGGAAGTTGAGGAACAGAACTCCTCGAATATGTAGTGAAAGTGGGCAAAATCTACTTGAGTACTCTATAGGTTGACCATATGTCCTCTTGGAAGGATTTATCCTCTTTCTTCAATAAAAGTAATATGTCCTCTTTTTTTCGCATGTCGTCCTCTTTTTTGCCCTGAGTTTCAGGCGATTAGACAATGAAGACAGAAAAAAGGTCAAACCTACACAAACTACACATAAAAACCGGGTTTTTCGGGCAAAAAATTAACAAAAAAGGTTAAAATCTAGAATCACAATTTTCTTGATAAATTTTCCGTTTTTATGTCAGTAATTGAAACTTGAAAAAGTGTCCTCTTTTTCGAATCTGAAACTATGGTAACCTGAGTACTCCAAGAAAGTGGAAGTACTACGTTGGTGACAACATCTGTGTCCACTGTCCAAGTCCATATCCAATAATGACTAGATTGACAGAATTTTTTTTCATAAGTCGCATGCGAAAATAGTAAACTGAGGAATTCCGTATCCAAGTGTGGTAAACTCTGACGTCTCGCAGATGCAGCACGCTGCAGCGCAACAAACAAGGCGCATGGACAATCCAGGTGGAACCGAACCAGTCAGGAATGTCGGAGATGGCCACAGACCAGGACGAAATCATCGACATCATCAACGACGACGGCACCAGGGTGGAAGAGAGGTTCCTGCCGTCGCCCGAAAACAAAGCATCCCGTAAAAGCAGGGAGGACGCCCGCAAGGCCTTTTTTGACGACAACAACGGTGACTCGAACCCGAGTCGGTCCCCGTCTGTGAACTACGTGACGTCGCCATACGCGGGGCTCGGCGCGACGCAAAAGCCGAAAGTCGCGCCCAAACCGCCAGACCTCTTGGAGAGGGCGGCCAG
>ATSW01007292.1:0-16876 GCA_000444245.1 Botryllus schlosseri
GTCTCAGCCATGCAAATAGTTACCATTTCTATGAAAATATCAGTTTTGAGTATGTTAAGTCGTGATCAAACCAAAGCATTATAAAAAAGCGTAATGGTGTGCCAGTGGTCGAAAAAAATACCACATAATATTTACTGTTGTACTGTGATGTAGAAATATCAATAGATTCCGGTAATTGGTAGTGGCATAAAAGGAACATGTTTGAATTTTCGGCGTCATTCATATTGCTGTGATGTCACAACTTGACTCGACTGCAAATACTCGAGTCAAAATCAAATAACACACGTGCTTGATTTTGCCCAGCCCTACTCCTAGTAAATAGCTACAATCAGCTTGTATATTAACATCTTTCTGTAAATACTAGCATTATGCAGCCAAAGGCTCCGATCGCAGACTAGAATTTGTAAGCAGACTTCACGTCATGGATTTTTTCATGCTTTTTCAAATGGTCGCTTCGAGAAAAGGGTTTCTCGCAAAACGCGCACTGAAACTTCTTCGCCCCGCTGTGCGTGCGCAAATGTCTCAGCAGTTCGTCGGACCGCGTAAATTTTCGATTGCAATCCGCGACGTCGCAAGCGTAGGGCCGCTCCCCCGTGTGCGTGCGAATGTGCGATTTTAAATGGCTGGTTTTCGTGAATTCTTTACCGCAATGTTCAAACGGGCACAAATGAATGCCCCTTTTTTCAGAGTGTAATATTTTCTGTACGCAGTACGGGCAACTGCAACTAGACCGGCTTCGGCGTGTGTTTTTGTACCACGGAGTCATTACTTTAATACCTTCAATAATATTATCTTCGACTGTGGAGCTAACGGGCGGTTTTCCGGCAGTCTTATTAAGTTCAGTACGGATAACGACAGTTTCTTGATGCCCTTTCGTTTGATACTGTTTGGCAGCGCTCGCTGCAAGGTCTAAAATCCTTTGAAGACCCTCCATGGATGTATTCGGAGGTAGTGTGATTTGAATCGCGGCACTTTGAGAGTTTGTAGATTCTTTTCTCTCTACTTCAAGACAATGGGTCTCTTTCCCTTTAACCGCAATATCTGACATCTCTGCTGCGGTTTGGATTGTTACATCGTTACCTGTTACACGTGATTGTTCAGATACTTTCGTCTGCTTGATAACGGGTATGTTATCATTTATCGAGTCATCGGAAGTCCTTTCTTGAATTTCAGGAACGATTGAAGTGTTATTTGCGGTTGGCTTCCGTATTAAGATGGTGCCATCGGCCAAGACTGTGGCTGACGAAGGCGTGTAGACAGTAGCTCCTCTTTGAAGATTAGAGAAGAGAGATTGTGGTTGCCTGACAGAACTTTTAGCTGATGGCTTTTCTGATTTATCCGAGCTACTAATCAATGACGAATTCGTCAAAACATAAACCTCTTTCGGATTGCTCTTGAAAACGTTGAGAGGGACGGCCAGTATAGCTTTTGGATTGTCCTCTATTGCCTTTTGGGCATCTTCTGGCAGTAGGCGCTTTGGAGCGATTCGTACGGGCGTGCTTCTACGCACTGGTGGAGGCTGGATCTTGCTACAAGTTTGCGCGAGTAGAGCCAAAGGACTGCTTGTGGAGGAAGCGGGCACCACTACTTCCCCCGCAATGGAACCATCCATACTAAAGTAACCTGATGTAGAGCATACACTGTGAAGCTATATGATAGAAAATCGTTTACAAGCAATATAGATGCATGGCTGATGGCATTATATGAATGGCTGATGAACGGCAAGATTTTATTGCACTGAGAAAAAGTGGCACTTAATTTTTAAGTTTCATTTTTATGCAGCAGTTTCGTAAAATTCTTAGGGTATGAGATACTCGAAAGGTTCAGTTGTATAACCCAACAGTTCAAGATTTTGAGGGTGTTTGCTTGTTCCGTTTCTTTCTCCACTACTCAATCGATCATATTGAATTTATATAGTTTCTTTTTCAAATCCAACAGCTAAAGCACTTGGTAGGTACATATATGGTATCGTACATATTTTAAGCACCCAAAAACAGGACATTTTTTCTATAGGGTTGGTGTGACTGTGATTGTATGTCACTGACCTATTATTTCGCATGCAATCACACCAACCCTCCTCCATTTTTTGCAGGCAACCAGGTAAAACGAAAGTACTATCTATAACTATACTTTGGAAATTGATGATGTTTTAACAAAGCAAAGTAAAAGTTATGAGAACAGACACAAAAACAACGAACCAACTGTATTTTTCAGATTCAGCCAACGAATACTTTACAGCTCCCTCGACTTTTGCGGATACGGAATGAGATCATAATTTTACAGAGTTCGTGAAATTGTTTGGTACTGTAGGGCAATTTGTTGAAAAAACTTTTTCAAACCAGCAATTCAGTTTAGCATGGTTCAAGGTTACAGTAATTTTTTGCAAAGTAATACTGTCTAGCTAAAAATGCGATATAGGACAATTAACTTTTCTTGGGAAAGGAGGACAAGTCTTTCTAAAAGAGTTCATATGGTATATGCCTAGCCTAGTGCGGACGTTACCTTAAGGCGGAGATCAAACATTATATATAATCCAATGCAATTCTTACAGATCTTAAAATGAAACTTTCACTTCCTGGTTTCTCTCCTCTGATGTGTCAGTGTGATGTAATGATAAAGACCTTGCACTCTACACGGTGACTCTAGCTTACTACCGAACCTAACACCCTACCCTACCAGTTCCGAACTCTGCACTCAATCCTGCAGATTAATGAAAGAGCAATAAATACATTATACATATATAGCAATATACATCCAGCGTGGGCCGTGGATATGCTCATGATCGCTTGACTTGTTGCGCAAAAGACTTGAAAAGGCCAAGACAACATCACAAAACATATTTTCAATTGGATCCCGGCATAAATCACCGACACTGTGTTACAGTCGTTCCGTAGTACCAATTGAATATGTGGTATACATTATAATAAATATCACACTTCACACATCGTCCAATTTCTATCCACACGCTTGACGCTTCAATGAACCAACTGCGGGAGTGCCCGATATGCATGAATAAATTGTTTACCTGCCCCGCCTTATGAGAGAGAGAGAGATTCTATATTTTCATCCAACAATGATGATACAAAAATACGCATGCACTGCACAGTATTCGGTATCGGATAGGAATGATCGATCTGACATTGACGGCTAGTTATTCTTTTTATAGCTCAGTGGTCTGATCACACCCGCATCAAACTACAGACAACTGGCGCGTTACGGACTTCGGGGCCCACAACTTGAGCTCATGAAAAGTTACCTCACTGGACGCCAACAAATGGTTGCGATCTCAAACACCTTGTCCTCTCCCCACCTGGTGACCTGTGGTGTGCCCCAAGGCTCAGTACTTGGACCGGTCCTCTTCACCTTATATGTCAACGACATTTTTGAAACCTCCTCATTGAACACCACACAGTTCGCTGATGATACTCACCTCCTCTTTTCCGCATCGTCGACTGCAGAGCTGGATGCCCTGACTGGTGACCAAATGCCTAAAGTCCATGAGTGGACCGCCCAGAACAACCTTTGCATAAACGCCTCGAAAACCCAATTGCTGACAGTAATTTCAAAAAATAACCTAACCGTTAATATCGCTGGTCAGCCCGTTTCCAACACAGATAATGCCAAATATCTCGGGGTTTTACTGGACTCGAACATGTCCTGGAAGAGTCATATTCAGTCCCTAGAAACTAAATTATCACCGAAGTGCGGCCTGTTCTACAGCCTTGGGCGCTTCATGCCAGCATGGGTTCTTCTGATACTCTTTAAATCTTTAATCCAATCGAAGTTACATAATGGCATCCTCTGTTGGGGGGCTGCCAGTAAAACTGCACTCAAGCCACTGCAGAAACTACAGCATAAAGTACTCTGAATCATAGCTAGGGCCCCATCCAATAAGTCGCTGCTGAAGAGATTCGGCGTCCTAAACATATAAGATATGCGGAAACTAGAAATCGCCAAGTTTATGTATCAGTTTCACTGCGGTCGTTGCCCCGAATATTTCAATGACTTCTTTACCTCTGAATCAAAAGCGCACAAGTACAACACACGCGCGTCCACGTCGTCCAAATATCATATGATCGACCGAAAAGATCATCGCTCTATCAAATAGGCTATGCCGGACCTGATGTGTGGAACAGTATCCCGCCGGCCATCCGGCAGTCGACGAGCATGTCCACATTCAAGTCGAAATACAAGCAATTACTACGAAATAGATACAGTCCATCCTCAAGATTACCGGACCACGACTGACCTATTGATCTCGCTTCCCATGACATGCCGCCCTATTTCTTGTCGCTTCCTTTTTCTATACTATCTTTTTTACTTTCATTCAGTGTGCATGCCTCCTCTTTACATCGCCTAGGCCAAGGTGGGTGTCAGATTCCATAGACTACTCCTTGTCGCTTCGACATCTTCCTGTCTTTTCATTGTATCGCATTTTTTGTGGTGTATTGAACTGATCAAATTTCTAATAAACCAATGACGATGATGATGATGACCTACGTACGTTAGTTATCTATAGTTTCAGCGCTTTAGGAATCGAGGTTTCCCGCTTTTTCCGCAGTTTCCGCGTTTTAGGGGCCATTCCCGCGAGTTCCGCATTCCCTCCTTTTAGGGTTACCTGCTTCCTATCATTCATTGTATTGCAGTCTTGTGATGTTTTGAAGTGATGAAATTTTATGAATAAACTTGAAGTTGAACTGAACCTCTGGAATGAGATGAGTGCATGAATTTGGATATGGTTCAGTAATTTGAGTGACATGTAAATGGCAGAGATGAGCATGGATTAGGATTAGGATTTGAAAAACCAGGATTTGTGAAATTTTGTCGGATTTGGATTGGATTAGGATTATAATTTTTTTTCTCAACGGATTAGGATTTGGATTGGATTTACCGATTTTCTGGGATATTGATATGTCGTGTGGCGAATGGCAACAGACTTTATCCAGATCAGTTATTGACGCACTTATGGTACATTACACTATGGTACACTCGGTGCAAATGAACGGGAGAGGTGCAGCCCTATGCTAAGTTATCTTAAATCAAGAGAATCGTTGGTTGTGAAAGAAATATTTTCAGTCCCTCCCTTGCATAAATCAGCATTTTTCTGAATTTCAAGTTGGAATCGGATTAGGATTGGACATGGACTTGAATATGAAATAGTTCTGGATTAGGATTTGAAGCTTAGGATTTGGATTGGATTAGGACATAGAAATTCCAAATCCGCTCATCTCTGGTAAATGGCGGAACGTCACATAGCTAGTCATCCGTTGCAAAACAAGACAAAATACCAGATACGTTGCCATTCTACACCGCTACGTATACCGGTGTACGAAGTTAGCTGTTAAGGTTATCACCTCGACGACATAAGAAATCTCGACAGGGTAGAATGGGGGAAAACGGAGTGTACGAACTCAAGTGTGAAGTACAGACATACGCTTGGGGCAAACCGGGTACAAGCAGCGAAGTTGCTCGCTTATCCAAACTCGCACACCCCGATTTCAATGTCGAACAAAATCAGACGTACGCTGAGCTATGGATGGGAGCCCATCCCAAAGCGCCGAGTACAATGCTAAGCAGCGGGATTGCACTTTCTGATTTCATCAAATCTAATAAAGATGTCCTGGGCGGTAAAGTAGCAAATCTCTTTAACGGGGAGCTGCCTTTTTTATTCAAAGTCCTAAGCGTCAACAAATCTCTCTCAATTCAAGCTCACCCTAACAAGAAGCACGCTGAAAAGCTAAATCAGGAAAGGCCCGAAATATATAAAGATCCGAATCATAAACCTGAAATGGCGATAGCGCTCACCCAATTTGAAGGCCTGTGTGGATTTCGGCCGTTGACAGATATACAGAGCTTTTTGAAGACAGTGCCAGAATTGCAAGCAGTGGTTGGAAGTGTGGCAACGGAACAGTTGTGTTCTTGTGCAGGCAAAGATGAAGCAATCATATCATCGTGTCTGAAATCCTGCTTCGAAAACGTCATGAAATGCGACCCAGATGTCAGAAGTGCTCAAATTCAACTTCTCGTGAATAGAGTGTCTGTGATGGACAAGATATCTGCCGAGTTTCAAAATTCTCTCGGAGAGCTGCTGTTGCGTATAAACTCTCAATTCCCGTCCGACGTTGGATGCCTTGTCATCTATTTCCTAAATCTCATCAAGTTATCTCCTGGTGAAGCCATGTATCTAGGTGCTAATGTACCTCACGCTTATCTGGACGGTAACTGCATCGAATGTATGGCTTGTTCTGACAACGTGGTAAGAGCTGGATGCACCCCAAAATACATTGACGTCCCTACTTTATGCGAAATGCTGGATTATTCACCAGGCGGTATTGATAAACAGAAGTATCCAGCCCTACAAAGTGACACAGATCCTTATGTAAAAATCTACAACCCGGCAGTTGATGATTTCGCTGTGCAGTGTATCTCAGTGCCTAACGAGATTAAAGAATACACCTTTGAAAGTGTCGACAGCGCTAGCATAATGCTGGTGTTAAATGGGAAAAGTACAAAATGCACTGGAAATGCGCACTTGCGACCAGGAGCTGTCTTTTTCATTGCTGCCAACACTAAGCTTTCGGTGCAATTGGAAGGTGGTCTGTTCTGTTTCCGCGCTCTATGCATGTTAAACTGATTGAAATTATATGCTTACATATGAATGGATCCATAGATTGCACCTGCCTCGCTATCTACGAAGCATTATCCACCAATTTACCTTCTTTCAACTCGATTATTAAAGCATTTATTCGAATAAATGTAGATGTAGCATTCTTTATCGGTAACACTTGAATCATGCTTCGTAGGGCGGAGTAGAAACGACAGGAAAAATCCTTGATGGAAGCACATACTGGCCGGGTTCAATCCTAATCCGCACAGGTTTGGTCAAAATATGAGACCAAACAAAATGGGCCAATAAACCAGTAATCAGATTATCTTTAAATTAAAGACAACAACTTCATGCGTTTGGCAACTGATAAATATACTACAGCAGGAGTGTGCAGTGTACATGTGCAACAGACATGAGCTTTCTAGCAGTTGCAAGGCCAGCCAATTCATTAGGTTTTGGTAACAGAGATTGCATGACTGGCCGGTGATATTCGGCATTCGGCTACGCATAATAATCGTGAATGCTTATAGGCTATCGAATAAATTTCATCAAAATATTCACGTTCAAAGTCAGCATATGCACAATTTTGAGTTTCGGCCCATTTTGCAGACCGTACTCCATTAAAAATCGGCACTTTTTCACGGGCCGCACAAATTTTATCTGCATCCGCAGGTGGCACAGTGCACACTCCTGCTCTACCCACAGGACAAGCGATACCGGGTCTCAGGGATGGAATGTTAAAGCATACTGATACTCAATGTATGAGGGCTTTCCTGCTCCCACAGCAGTAATATGGCACTTCAGGTACCTGAAGAACTAGATTCAAGCAGGTAAACAACCAGGCGCCAGTTAATACTGGACCACGAGGAACCAGCTCCACAATCGCTTATAGCATACGATAAAGTCAAAGTCGCAGGTTGCAACACGATAAGTAAAAATGAACCCTCGACCACATCGACATTGGAGCGACAGCCTACTGATATGAAAGGAATCAAATACAAATCAATCGATAGAAATTCAACAAATTGCACGATCTTACAGAGTTTTCGAACACAGATTTCATCCGCGACCTGGAACTTTCAATTTTCTCTTGGACTGAGGCTGAAAAAGCGCGGAAATGTGAAAGTCAGTTGACTGAAAGACGATATGCTGGAATGAAATCGCTAATTATTCTTGACAGCATCAATTCTAAATCAGTGGTTATTGACCTCTAGCCTACTAACTAGGGGAACACTTACGCTGATCTGTAAGCCTTCGGTAACCCGAAATTTTCGTTGAGTTATAAAATCTAACGCAACACATGTGTGATATCTAGTATATTACTATAGATTACTGGTGTGCGAAACAAACTGCGCATCAACGGACTGTTAAAAGGAAGAAAAGCATTAAAATAGGGTTGCCATATTTTGCGATCCGGAAGAGAGCAAACTTTTTAAAAACCATAAAATTTAGGTTACCGGACTAGAAAACTGCCAATTCTAAAATTTCGACGGGATATGTTGAATCGACTAAAAAAAGGTCATTTTCCCGGGCCGACTCCCTAATGACCCACTTTATACCAAAGGTGGTCAGTAACGAAGTACTTCTACTTTTTGAAGTACTTGAAGTAGATTTTGCCTACTCAAACTACTTTTCAAGTAGTTATGATTCTAGACTACTTCTACTTGACAGTATTCAGTTTTGTAGGCAAAAATAAGCGTAGAATACCTACTTACTTGTGAACCACAACTACTTCTACTTGAGTAGAAATTCCAGCGTTAACTCTACTTCTACTTGAGTAGCGACGGTGACTACTTTGACCACCTCTGCTTTATAGTGCTCTGGTGTTGACCCCTGGGGTTCCCGGTTAAGAATCCCTCATTTACACTCCTAATAAAGCAGGAGCAAAAATGACAGTTCCCTCAATCTCGTCAATTTAACCCAGATTACGCTTTGATAGAATCCCTATTTCCAAGAGAGCACACCATTAACGAACACTGCTAGCAAGAGTCAGGCTACACATACATACTTTTTGCTTCAGGCTCTCAATCTCGTCTTTCTGCGAACTGAGTTTATCGTTCATGCCGGCGAGATGATCGCTCATCAAGCTCAACTGGTCTTCGTAACTTTTACGCGTCACAGACAATTCGTCCTGAATACAGATAACGTTGAGTTAACATTACAGCGTATCACAGCAACAAAATGATAACAACAACTACTTGCAACAGTGTCATTCATATTACGGCAGGGAATTCGGAAATGGCAAGTTAAAATGTAATACGTTTCCCGATTACAATCGGAAGTCACGGAAGGCAAAAAGAGACGTTTCATATTATCTACCTGTAGTTGTGATATCTTCTGATTCGCTTTGTTGTATTCCTCCTGGATTTTCTCTCTCTTGTGTTCCGCCAAGTCCAATCTTTTATGGAGAGACTGACACTACGAGAACCACAACGTTTTAGCGGCGTCATCTCTGAATTTTTCAAAACTAGTCGTACCTCGGCGTGGAAACTTAACGTTTTCGATTCGGCTTGCTGCAGTTTCGCGCTCATGTCCGTTAGTCTCGAAGTCAGATGTTGCTTTATTATTTCCTCACGGCTCGTACTGGCGTCCTGGAGAATGAAATGCGTTTTGACAAATCAATGAGAAAACGATGCAATTAAACAGGACTGCCTAGAATCTTGCGAATTAGTTTGGTCATGCCTATAATTGCAGTTCTTGATATTCATTAATTGCAAAATCATATCTAAACTTGATGACTTTTGACTCGGGTTAAATACTTTTTACTGTCACATCAAGTGAAGTAGAATGCCGTATCATCGTAAGGTCGAGGAACCAATGGACGGATTAGTTCAATAATCACACAATGACATGGTACTTTACTTTATGGGTTTCAAGAAACACAGATGTAATAACCAAGGCTGTTCTCCAATTGAAAAATCTCTTAACACCGAGGTCATTTCATTTATAGTAGTCAGGCTAAGCTACTCCATATTGAATAATCCTCTGTTTATAATGATGTAGGTATCGAATGGAAAATATCACGAACCTCATCGGTAATAGCTTCAGTAAGAGAATCCATTACACCAAGCTGTAAAGCAACATTGGCATTAGTAGTTTGGTAATGAATGAACACATCACAACTAATTCACCATTGAAGTGTCAGTTGGCCTCGATGACTCTGTTCTTTTCCTCGTAGTTGTCGGAGAACTCTCGAGAGCAGGATTGGAACTATTCTCGATTAGAGTTGACGAGGGAACGAAATTTTGCATTGAAGATATCTTCTGAAAAATCGAATAAAAAATATTTTAATGCATTGCAATGCTATGAAGTCAAGGCCATACGTTCCTACTTCCAATCAACAAGGTGAAGTAACAAAAACTGGCTCCGAATTCCATCGGTCAAGTTGACAATGGATCAAAAGCGGACTTCTCGCAAGTATTTTACGAGTGACCTCACCTGTTTTTCTTTGTCCAATTTAATTTGCAGAAGCTGTGCCTCCAACAGCCAATGTTCCTTTTCTTGCTCCAACTTGCTAATTCGTTCCGTACTTTCTTGAAGCTGCGCACGAAAAATTATTTTCATGAGTATTCCTACCGATACACACAGAAAATATCTAGACTCAGACAGGCATTTGTGATAATCAGGAATATGTTCTGGCTAATGAGTTTGACCGAACATGATACTATATTAAAATTCTATGTACGAGTTCTGTTTATTAACAATTTTATGAGATCAATAACCACAAGATTGCGATACAATGAAAAGATAGGTGTCGAAACGACTTGAAGTACAAGAAGAGTCTTATGACTTGGTCGAGTCAAGCGCGATGACTCGAGTACAAGTCGAGTCAATACATAAGTTGCATCAAGTCGAGTCGAGTCATTTTCCATACTTAAAAAATGACTCGAGTCATTACAGCCCTGCTACTTTTTTGAACTACTTACTCTCAAATTATACTTACACCAGGGTTGCAATGACTCGAGTCACGATTTTTGGTGACTCGACTTGACTCGAGTCATTTTTTAAAATGCGTAAAATGACTCGACTTCAGTAAATTTTTGTATTGACTCGAATAGTACTCGAGTCATTGCGCATGACTAGAACCAAGTCATACGACTCGGGACTAGGATGGCCAAGACAGACATTTCATTGTAACTTCGAAGATTAGTAAAGTCACCATATTATTGGTACTTCGTCTATCAGTCCTGATACTTGGAAAATAGGGCCAGAAACTGTTAGGATTGAGGAAAATTATGATATTATGAATGCGAGCCGGTCTATATTACTCTGGCAGAGTTGAAAAAAGTGAGTTGAACGGGATTGAACTCATTACTGAACAGTGAACAGTGAACATAATGACTTGGACTTGACTCGGTGGTGAATTGAAAATGACTCGACTTGACTCGAGTCAAAACTATAAAAGTTAAAGCGACCTATGACTCGGAACCTTGTGACTTGGTCACAACCCTGACTTGAAACTCAAAAAAGTTTTGACTTATCTTGAAAACTGCTACTTTTAATCGTAATCGAGCAGTAATATTCGACGTTACTTCTTCTACTTCGAGTAGCAACGCTGACTACTTCAACCCCCTCATGCCACATCTCACCGACTGGAGCTAAAATTGATAAAATCACTCTCACAAAACTTCTTACCCGTTTGACCAATCCGTCTTTGCTCTCGGCAGAGGACAGCGCCGTGGCCCTGTCCTGAATCGCTATTTCGTACGGCACCGTCGGAGGTGGCGCGGCCGGGTTAACTTTCGACAGATAACCGACAGACCGCTGACACAGCTTGACGACTACAGGGGATGCAGACGGAGCTGATTTTCCGGTGACGCCGTTCTCAGCGTTGATCATACTAACGCCCCTGGTGCGATACGAGCTTTTTCGAGTGAAAAAATCTGCGATAAAACAAAAGTGTTGAAAATCGTGTGGCATTTAGCAGCACGTCATCAGCAGTGATTGAATTCTGAATTTAGTATTAGGCTTCGAGTCAGGAATCATTGGAATTAATACTCGAATCATTGCCCTCAGCCCTGGCCACAAGGCCCCCGGGACGTACCCGTGTTATCCGATATGAACGAGGCGAGCTTGGTCATGATACCGGATAGCGACAGGAACGCAGAAAGTAGAAACTCGTCTGTTGATTTCAAAGAGGCTGACGCAGTCGGTAGTTGGTGTTCCAAAGCGACTTTACCGTTGAACGTTTTGGACATGTCTGAGAAAGAAATATTGACGGGTCACCGAGGCTTGAAATTGGGTGCATGCGTATGTATTACTGTACAGCAGGGTTTTTCAAAACAATTTTTCTTTTTGAAATTTCACGGTTTCAGATTGAATTGATTGCAATTTAGACCATTTTAAGAAATGGTGGTAGTATTTACGGAACCTCTTGAATGTTAATATTCTCACACTCGTATTGAAATAAACCCGTGAATGTTCAAGACCGACACTCGTCTATCGAATTCTCTACCAGTTTCTGTGGGGCAGCTATAAGCTACATTATCATGCCGGAGCAAGAGAATGAGCCTGGAAACAGTCTTGCGGTACTGGACTATAAGTTTTCTTTTCTGGAATGTCAGGATGTTGCGTTCCCGAAAACTGTCCAAAAATTACACAATACCTTTAAACAGAAGATGCATTTCGTTCATAACCGCCAGCAGCTTTTTAAATGCGGCTTTCTCGTTGTAACTTGGCAAGAGCTGACTGGAATCACCTGCAACGACATAAATCTCAGCGTGGAAAGGCGGGCCGCTGTCTACAAAAACACGGCATACTTGAAGACGATATCAGTTTCAGATAGGAATGCAATTTCACGAACGCAGGAGCGATCCTGCAGTACAGTTGACGAAATTCTTCGTTTTTGCTCTGAAGCGTCTGAGACGAGGCCATCACGTTACTTTCCTCGTCAATACTGTAAGAGATTGAAATTGTAATTATTAGAGGAAAATTGTCATTTCATGACATGATAATGCTTATCAATTTTCAGTAGGGTTTTGAAAATTTATTCTTCAGATCACTGTATATAAATAATAATTCAATTGATGCAAAAACAGGAATTTTTGCACCAAAATAGAGAGTTCGCTCATAGCCGATGAGTCATATTTCTTTGCTAACTTGAATAGACTCTTGGAAGTATGGAAATTCAACATACAATTGAATAATATATTCAAATTAGAATAAACCTAATATTTTCAGCTGACACTCTTCAGGGGTAATCATCAGCTCAACAACAAAAATATTTGGGTTTATTTCAATATGAGTCCGCCTAGGGTTGCATTTAAAACAAAAATCAATTTAAAACAAACATGTTTAATACAAGACCCTTGTTCAAAACATGTTTTTTATTTTCAAGCCATTACGTCAAGAATCTTCAATAGTGACATCATAGTGCATTGACATTCACAATTGGAAATGTAGGGTAAATATGGCTCCTTCGATGAAATATCTACGTACTATAGCTGTTGAGCCGACTATTGTAAGGGTTCCGACCATCCCATATCGCATATATCGTCTATATCGAGTGGTAATCGTCCGCAGGTTCATACAACATGTTTTTTGGAAAGTATTTACACAATTATGGCATAATTATACAACCTAAAAAAACACAAAATGTTTTTTTTAAAAGGCCTTTGTTCAAAACATGTTTTAAACAAAGTGTTTTAAACAACCACTTGTTTTAAATGCAGACCTAAATCCGCCTATTTTTTTGATCGCAAAAATATAGATTTTACATAAAAATATCAATACCTTTGCACCATCAGCGGCGTTAATTTTTCTAGGTAAACAACGTATCTTTGGAATGCTCCGGCGAATGGCACTAAACCGATAGCAGTGTGTAGTGTTACAGGGCAGGACCCACAAGCAGTCGACGTGTCACAAAACTCGTTAAAATACTCCCCGATTGGTCGAATTGCAGAGGCATTATCGTGAAGCAGGTTGCATAACTGGAAAAAAATAATCAGACTTAGTAAACATAGTTTAATAACAAGAATGCGTATATTACAATTTATATTCAATATTTACCCTTTGATTGACGATAGACAATGGTTCGACTTTGCAATCAGTCGGATAGATCTTCAATCTTTGTTCGGTGTAGGTGTGGAGATTCATCAGATTGTTACAAAACTCGGATATTAAGGTCTTTGCGGCTTTCAACATTTCGGAAGACTTGGCCTGGCGGATGAATTTGGCACGATTAATGAACAGAATTTGTGAAATTTGGATAAATTTGTCAGCAATTCACATACATGAAACAAAACTGTCCAGATTTTCTCAGCACGAATTAGTAAAGCCACTACAAAATTACCGGTCAACACGACAGGTTACAATTTGTAAGATGCGTAAAATTTAGGCGCCTATTCTCACGAGTGAGTAAGTACTTCTAAAGTTAAAAAAAGAAATTAGTTTGCGGGTAAGTTTGCAACACTTTTTCGGGTGAAATTCTCCGAACAACCGAGCAAAATTGCTCCTGTATCATGACAGAATATATTTTCGAACATTGTACTCTGGAGAATGCAGACAAGAAATTATGAGTAGAAGCAGCAATCCATTTCTATATCTTGCTTATACTAGCGACCATGGATGAAATATCCAATCCCTTGTCTGAGAAATTGAGAAGCAAAGCATATCATTTCATCAAAAATACTCAATTACTCATATAACATCTAATTAAGAAACAGACCTCTATATCAACATCAACAATCTCAAATGCCCAATGATATATTATTAAGCATTGAGAATGCACACCTCACCTAGACCATGACAGAGAATCCATATTCCAATGCACAGACTACATACCTGATTTCTTCTATCATGGGGCGGCACGTTTAGAACACTCAGGCTTGGTGACGCGCAATCGTTGAACACCAAAGTATCTTGAATGACTTGCGACAAAACTTTTACTTCGTTTCCCAGTTCTGATTCAAGCTTCATCACTTTCTCCAATCTATTACGTTCATAGGAAAAGTAATCGGCTGGATTTTGTGGCAAGACAAAAAATAACGGAAAAGCGATGATATCCACAAAATGATTGACCAATCGTCTAATATGCAATATGACAACATTGACAACTGTTCGAAAAGTGCTCAAAAGATGCGCGCTAAGGAGTTGGAATAATAACAGGCGTTTCTAATACAACTTACCTTTCATCCGCTAGAAATTTCGAAGACTTTTCACTGTCTTGAGCCTGATGAAGCTGCAATTCAAGTAGCCCACGCTCTTCTTGTAATTTATCGGTGATCTATGAATGACAAGTCAGAAATTATGGTCCGGATGACGACACCAGTCATGATTAAGAGTCGAGAAATACATAGGTGAAACAGATGTGAAAATTTATAAATCGAGCAGGGACGGTTTAAAATTTTAGGTGGCGACGTTGAATTTTTGTAACGATGGTGGTGTCACATCACAACGAAAGAGCGAAAAATTTGAAGTTGGCAAAGGTGCTTTAACCCCCTGTCGACGCAATCGGACAGAGATGATCAGCGAAGAAGTACTTTATCTACCTGCAGTATTTCAGCGGTTTTTGAAGCACAACTACTCAGCTTTTCACATGATCGATTTGTCTTTTGTAAAGTAGAAAGTACTGTAGTTTTACGATTGGTTTGGGATCATTTTTTTGTCAGTGAAATTATCATATCATCGGGGTGAAATGGTGCATCTATTGTTGCAGCAGAATAAATCCTATCTTCAGAAATTGTTTCAATTGTAGCGTCTGACGTCATTTTGCTGCGTCTTGTAATTTCAGAAGTAGCCCACAACTGATGCTACTGAAATGTCACACCTCGATCAAACCAACTTTTATAAAACGACTTACTCAAGTAGTTCTCAGACCATATATTTTATAGTTCTAGCATGTCTCGAAAATTGCTATTTCTAATTGTAACTGAATAAAAAATTATGGCGAAACTTCTACTTGAATAGCAATGCTGACTACTTTGATCACTCCCGAACCGGTTTCAGAGTCACAACCAGGAGCCCTTGCCCTTCAGATTAGAAATAAGTGCAAAACATTTACGAAGTCTTACAGATTTATGCTTCGATTCGCAAATCTCCAATGCGTCCCGCGCTTGCTTGGCTTGCTGTTTAGCAAGGGTCAGTTCGTCTGTTAACTGTCGTTCGAGCTGTCTCGTTTTGCTGTCAGCCTCGTATACCTGAAAATTGAAATCGCGACGTTAAAAGGCGTGTGCTTGGGTGAGTATTCCTTGTAGCGCTCATTTCGGAAGTGAGACTTACTGAGGGCGGGTTATGATATATTCGTAAATCACATTGAAACAAGCTTAAAGCTTCACTTTTTGATCGTTTTCACTGGATTAGCTCGCAGCCTCAACTATATCGACTGGTGGACAATATATACATGAATTGCCGGCGGGGTCACAAAAAACTGCTATAATCCGGTTCAAAAGTCAACACTTCGTAGCTTCATGCATGAGTGTATCAAGTATACACAAACACAGTGACTTGGGCTAGTGGTGTGCATTTATGCAAGCTTTTAGACCAGCGGTCATGACATAAATAAAGCGGTCAGGTCACGCAATATCAGGTTCAATCGTACTGGTAGTGTTACAATTCAATACCACTACCGATAATTAGGGCTGAGCAAAATCAAGTACGGTATCTGATTGGTTCGATTCTGAATCGGTACGTATAACATTGGTACTTGAAACCTACCAGATTAAGGTAACATCGCACATCATTCAAAATTGGCACGTCTTTGCAGGCCACAAGCTGCATACCCCTGATTACGTCTCTTGAATGCACCTTGTCTATTTCAAGCACAATCGCTTTTCCATTACCTGCTTATGGAGCATCTCATTCTCTTGAATTTTATTTTTCAAATCCTCATTGACGGCATTCGAGTGTGTAGAGTGGTTGGCCGGTTCAGATTTTCCCTGCGGAATCACAAAACCAAAGGTTCAACGGCGATAACATTAAAAAGTAATAGGAAGTCGGCCTGTGAAATAGTCTGTGACAGACAGAGCTGGTCAAAATAGTCACCGTCGGCACACCATTGTCTCATCAAGTAGATATAAATTCATCTCAAGACTACTTTCTACTTTTCAAAATCAGAATTGCAAAATCTACGGCGCTTCTTCGATATACGCCACAGATCGAAACAGTGTTCCCCATGACACCAATAAATGTTTCACATGAACACAATAAAATTTATAAACGTCAAAATAAATTGTATTTTGCCTTTGTTGTGGAAGGGGGGTTATAATGGTTGGAGGAGAGGGGGATATTAGGACTGGGGGGCGGGAGGATTTTAGGGTTGCAGGAGAGGGG
>ATSW01007293.1:0-10384 GCA_000444245.1 Botryllus schlosseri
GGACTGCTCTGTCGGTGGGCGCCGGGCTGCTGCACTTTCCACTTGTTTCAAGGATATACGAACAGCCTGTTGTGGCACATTCCATATCATTCAATACATAAGTTATGTTTTATTTACCTTCCGACTGTGACCCTGTGAAACGTCTGATTCAACATTGAAGTGAAACAGCCGGTACAATGCGAAAGAAGTCGAAATATACTGAACGCATCTAAAATCAGTGTATCTAATTGATATTGGATACGGTATGAATTGTGTTATTTGGTTTGGGAATATGCAAAGTGAGCAGTAATCAATCGTTTGCTGGGTTCTTGGAACCTGCCAGCTGCCTAAACCCAGACTCTGTCAAATTCATGTTGGTGATGCCGACTCCATGAGCACCGATGTCTCTTCAAATCTCCGCTGTTGAAGCACCTCAACGCTCAACTGCAGGCGAAGATGACCCTCTACCTTTCAAGATTATGATCTTAACCGAAAATTACTCAACACACATTGAGCTCGAAAAGCATTTTGGGCCCTACACTTAGGCTATTGTGTGGGCATACAATACACTGGAACAAACTTATTCTACTGCAGTGCACATGAAATACACAGCTAGGGTGCTATAGTCACACATTCATATAGTTGACTGTCGACCTTTGTTCAATTTATTATGTGATCTCGACTTGATACCTGAAATTTGCCTTACCAAGTCTTATTGTTTGGTACATCGGACACATGGAGCTGTAGATTCTTGCTCTGACTTGCATCCATGATTGGAAAGAAATTAATTCACTCAGGTTTGTAGAATTGTTTTAGTTCACTTCAAATATCTGTGCTTTTCAGTCGCTTAGCACAGGATCGGGCGCCAACTGGAAAGTTTGAGATATGACAAATTCCTGTACCTGCTATAAGTTTACAACTTCTTACAAATGAGTGTGGAATTGGTCTCGTGGACACAAAATATTTTGCTCACTACACACAGATGTGACACTGGGCAAGTCTTGGGCACACTGATATATTGCCCTTCACATACTGGGATCACGATCTGGCCTGCAAGTGACACCATTGTTAGAGCAACATTTCTGTAATACTTATCACTTCGAAAGTGTTGGCTTGAATGAAACTGCATGTTGCAGCAGCGCACTGGTCAAGTGTCCAACTTCGTAATTTGTTGGTCATGGGTCGAGCCTTGTACAGGTCAGACCAAAGTCATGTTCGTGAAACTGGAGTACACCTTGACAAGGTGCTCGCCGCTCAAGGAGAATAGAGAATCGAAATCACTGTGCCCACCTGATATCCTTGAACTTCCTCATCTAATCATCTCCTAAACATTCTGATCAAGCGGAAGTTGGCTTGTACCGAAATCCTAATTTGTTGGTAATCCATCAGATCACAGTCCTTTCGGAAGATGCAGGCCTCCCAGCGCTGCAAGACAGCATATTGCTATAGCCTGCTCAGCACAATTCGCTACAACCCAATTGGAACTGGTTGCTTCCATTGAATATCCAGTGGTCTAGTGCAGGATTCGTTTCTTTTATATAGTACGAAGTCGACCATTTCGGTGGTGTGGGAGAGCTGGAGAGACATTGAACACATAATAATATAGTAAATAAAATGTCATTTAGAGTTGAACCCAATTTGTTGATTGACTTATATCTTGAAAACGTAATTGGCTTTTTTACTGTATCAGTTCTGTGCTTTCTCTGGTTATTTCTGTACTTGATTAATGAACATGCCACAATTTCAACAGCTCGTTGCTACCTGCTTATGAAGAAAAGTCCTGAGTCTATAGTCGTTTTAATTTCATCCCATTTGCCGTATCGTGGTAATGCTGTCAACGTTACTAGTTGGTGATATTTGACGTTTTTAATTATTTCTAAATCATGATTCCATTCCAAGCCAATTACGTTGATCGCTAATGCCTTTACAGAGATAGTGATAGAATTGTAAGATAATTGCTTGAAGCCGAGAGGGAGGGTGAGATGGCTGACAAGGGAAGAGCTCGCGGGCGATCCCGCGGACGGGGTCAACCCCTGATGCCTGAAGGCATGGGTGAGTGAGTTCTGGTTAGCAAGATTCATGATCAATATTCCTATATGTTTAATGAAAATAGCAGCGCAAAATCCAGTGGCAGCGGGCAGGAGAGAACCGGAACCGGGCGCTATGGTTGGATCGGGCAGGGGACTGCAAAGAGGCTCGCTTCATTCTAATCCCGGTGAGGGCTAGTGGACCATTTGGTACAGGCTACTGGTGTTGCATGACATTCGTGGTTTTACTTCTAGCGGGGCAGTAATGAAGTACTACCCGTGCAGTACTCGGATGTCTTTTACCTACTTTCACTGCTTGACGAGTTATCATTTCAGACTAATTCCACTTCAACTTGAACAGATTTCAGTAAAGCTACTTGCTTTCACAATTCTAATTTTTAAAAGTAGAAGATAGTTTCAGGATGAGTTCGAAACAGTGTTCATAATATATTTTTGATCAATATACCGATGTCGGGCATTGTCTTGTTATTTGCAGAGATACCTCTCTCAATTTTGAAAGTAAAGCCACCTCCAATTAACTGGTAGAAGTATGTGACCCTCGCCACAACTACACAATCGATCTGAGGAACAGCGGTGTCGACGCCCTGTCTTTAGAAACGTAAAATCGCATAATTTTCAGGACCAAGAGGCGACGCGGCGTCTGAAGTCGCGCGAGGCATAGGACGCATGACGGTGAGCGCGAGGTCACAAGTGATGATGCTGGGCTCGAGGAGGAACATGGACCCTTCGATTTTCGACCCGCATACCCGCCCTGAGCACATAAAAGATAAGAAAGGATACGAAGGGAACAAAATTGGTATCCTGACCAATTACTTCAAACTGGGTGCACCCCAGTCTTGGAGACTCTATCAATACAGGTGATTACGCTGGGATTCGGGGTTTCAAACAATGATCGGACATTGAAAGCGTTTTTCATAGAATCGGTGCTTCTTTGCACATAATGCAGCAGTTTTGTTGCTGGTTTCAGGCCCTGAGACACCCTATTTTATTCTGTGTGTATTCGTCTCATTTACGTCCTCGAGTCCAAGTAGGCATCTGGTTAAAAGACTATTCCAAAACGATTTGACACCCTCCAGTCTTCATTATATCTCAATTTTGTGTGTTTGAATGGATAAGACTATCAATAAATAAATGAATGACTGACCGACTTAACTGGCTCGTCACAGGTCTCACCCGGTTATTTTGGAACAGCGCAACCTCTCCATTAAGCTGGTCTGATTTTGATCAATGAACCGGGTAGATTCTGAATGTCTGGCGTTGTCGACTGGGTTTCATGAGATTTTCATTTGAAAGATATGCTTCGGAAACAACGGTTGATCGGGTGTTAATAGCTAAATGGGCTGGCTTGCATTTGACCATGTGACACAACGAAAAACGACAGTTGACCATGCGATACTTGAGCTTGTGACTTTGCTAATATAGCTACAACCCTAACGCCAAAATTAACCAAAACTTCAACTCCAATCTAACCCCAGCTTTAAACCACATCCTGAAGTTTCACATGCTCATGTCCCGCTAAAATGATGTTATTTCAGGGTGGATTATGAGCCTGAGGTGGACCATAGGGGAGCTCGCAGGGGCATGCTCAGGGACCACATCGACATTATAGGGAAGACCTACATGTTTGACGGGTCAACGCTGTACACGCTGAAGAAGCTGCCAAAAGAGGTGCTTGCGTTTTATGCGCTGTCGGGATTTCTTTTCGTGTCTCTTATGCAAGCCTTGTCTCTCTCCAGGTTAACGTGGTTCACTCGCAGCGATTGTCGGACAAGGCGACGATCCAACTTACTATCGCGCAAACCAGCGAGCTGCCGCCAAACTCGCCGTTGTGCATTCAGCTGTACAACATTATATTCAGGAGGTGAGCACTGGAGATATAGGACCGTCAAAATTTCGGTGTTAGTCCTAACTCGCAAAAATGTTGGTGCTTCGCTTGTCCATTTCTGTCTTCGTTGCTTACTGCGACGAAATGATGTCCAAATTGATTTGTGTGGCGGCAAGCTCAGTACCTTTGTGATGTACGCTGCTGATTTGCGTGATTGATTCGGGCTTATCTTCCTGTTTCAATGACACGCAGTGGTAGACATTTTATTTTGGCGCGTGCATTGTGTAGTTGATTCTGTTTGTTGTTTTGCAACCTGTTTATCAGGAGATTCAAGCCAATTTTCGAATTTATTCAAAATCAAATTCGATGATTCCGATGTCTGCAACTACTGTAATTTGGTGAAATATCTTGCTAGATTTGAAAATGATTATTATTTTCTTTCCAGGAGTTTTGAAATAGTTGTGAGTCCCTATCCGATCCTATTCTAATCTAAATTGTCTAATCATTTTTTCCAAATCCCTGCTGGTATGCTGGCAGTGAGCTGAATCTATCACCGCAGGCCAGGCGCGTAGCCAGGGGGGGGTTTCGGGGGTCGAAACCCCCTCCTTTAGAAACGCGAAACCTCATCCTTTTTAAATGACCGCTCTGACGCTAATACTCGGTTGCAATTCAATAAGTTGTATTATCAGTATTGCGCGCGGCCAATAACGAAAGGCGCGGCCAATTAACGAAAGTCGTATTGCTAATTAGCGAGATTCGTCTGTGCGCAGCGCATTGGCACTGCACAATGTAACGCGACACGATCTCCCGCTGAGATGATTGCGAAATCAGGTCATTCATTGTCGCGCGTTCGGCAATTATTACTAGCCTGATTTACCGCGTCTCCAACAAGCCTAATTCCGCTGGCTTGAATAATCACATCTGCAATAGGCCCTGTGCGCACGATATCGTCACTGGCCTTCACAATCACATCTGCATTGGCTTGGTGTGCACGATGTCTTCGCTTGCCTACACAATCGCATCTGCAATAGGCCTAGTACTAAAGATATCGCTAGCCTAACTACCGCGTCTTGGGCCTACCATGCTTTGGCTCCTATTTCTCGATGGCTTGGATAAAATGCGATCAAGTATATGCTGATTAGCGATTGTGATTAAAGAGTGACATCTCGTAACTGAACGACATCGAATGTCCGCAATCATGTTCGACGCGTGCGTACGTACATGCGTAATTGATTTCCACTAGTCTTCAGTTATAGTCCAGTAGGCTTGAGTTATAAAAGAGGTAAGGTTGGAGCCACCTGAAATCGGCGTTATTATAGAACATATTCCATAAAACCTCGTACATTTTTACTTGCGCAATTCGTCGCCGAGGCTACGTAAGACGCAAGACGCATTGATGAGCGGGCGTATTTAATTGTTGGACGCTGTGATAAGCGCGCGAATTTAATTGTTCGGCGCGTTGATAAGCGCGTGTTTTCAAATGTTCGACGAGTGCGTATTTGATTGTTCACGACAGATCAGGGAGTCGTTAATTAACAGCACTTCCGGACTCGTCGACAAGCTTATCATACGCCTATAATCGCCAACACAGGAATGTTTTATAATCGTTATTTACGCATCACATGTACTTAACCCTAACGAATCGATGCTATGTTACAAAATTCGGAAAAAATCGAACCCCCCCCTTATTTTTCGGCTGGCTACGCGCCTGCCGCAGGCTGGTGCAAGTACTTTACTGGTCTCCCTTGTTGTCCATGAACATGTGATTTGGGATCAATAGTTCGCCTTTGTCACATTGAAAATAGCCTCGTTCGTCTTGATTGTTATGATGTGTGCATTTTCAGTGTCATGAAGAAGCTGGGCATGGTGCAGGTTGGACGTCACCACTACGATAGCGCGGCCAAGTTTACGGTGGCTTGCAGAGACGCCAAGTTTGAGTTGTGGCCCGGGTTCATGACTAGCATTTTGCGGTACGAAAACAACGTGATGATGTGCGCAGAAGTCTCTCACAAGGTAAGGTCGGCGACGCTGTCAGTTTCACCGAGCACTCGTTGATGTAATCGGGGCCGTGAACATAGGAGCTTGCTTGCTACAATTATGCTTGTGAGTTGTGACACCTAAAGTTTTATAAATTTATGGTTAGGGTTGGAAGTAGTGGGAGGAAGCAAAATCTACTTGAAGTATTTGATAAGTAGAAATACTTCGTTACTAACCAACTCCGGTTTTGAGTCACACGCTCAAGTGACACATGCTAAAGTGTTGCGCGCCAAATGTCGGCATGCGTCGAGGGAGATCGATTAGTGAGCAATGCTATCAATTTCTACTTGAATACAAGCAGAAGTAGTGAGTTTCGAGGCATGTCAAAACTACTTCCAAGTAAAAACGAAAGATGTGGAGAGTCCTTGACTAAATATTGCCCCGTCGCAGTGACACGAATCTCTGTTTGGTACCTACTACTTTGCAGATTTCAAAACATAAAAGTAGACTTGTAAAGTCATGCAAAGAGTAGACAGGAGTAGACTTGTCTGATTTTGTGGCTAGCAATAGTTGTGAGGACGCTCATCCACTGTACAGTGTTAATTTCGCATCTTGCTTGACAGCTCATGAGAGAAGAGAACGTACTGTCGTTGATGCAAAAGCTTCTCAGGGACAGAGGAGGCGGCGGCGACTCCTTTCACAGCAAATGCGAAAAGTTTCTGCTCGGACAGATTGTGCTCACGAGGTAGGCTCTGGAAAGCTGTCGTTGTTATTGATCCTTTCGCGATATCGGGCTTGACGTGGCGTGTCCTTATGCTTATTCTATTCCCCTCCAATTGCGGATGGGAGCATTAGGGATAAAGACTAAAATATTAATCCCTGACATGACGCTCTGTCGATAACTTGTTTCTAGGGGATTAAGCATTAGTGCCGGAGATTATTGCTGGCCACCCATTAATCCTGATGAAATGAGGATTATCTGATTGGTGATCATGCGCTTTAGGAATTTTTTCCCTAGTTTTAATCCTGAGCACGACACTGAGTTTATATGTTGTTACCGCGGTCACAGCGGTCAGTGTTTGCGACGAGTGATCGTGGGGAGGTGGGTTTGATTCTCTGCTCGTTTCAGGTACAATAACAAGACGTACCGTGTGGATGGAATTGAGTGGGATATGAACGTGTCCATGAAATTTAAGAAGGGCGACACTGAGATTTCATACGCTGAGTACTACAAGACGGTAATGGATCTTGCCCGTTTTTTGTTTGTCGGTTGGGTCAACCTATTCCTTGGCCCGTTCTGTTCAGCAATACAATGTCGCGATCCGGGACCCGAACCAGCCCTTGCTGATGTCGCGGCCAAAAAAGAAGGACATTAGACAGGGCGGGCTGGAGGTGATTCATCTCGTGCCGGAGCTGTGCACTGTCACTGGCCTGTCTGATGACGTGAGTTGCGTTTTACAGTGTGGGTCCGTGCCTTGTATGTTCTTTTGTTGCTGTTTTTGTAGGCTGTAGCAAGTCTTTTCGTTGTATTGCAACTTTGTGTTAATCAGGATTCGGATGGTAAATTTTGTTACATGGCAACCCTCGTTGAGAACCGCTGGTATTGATACTCACAAGTTCGATGACATGGTCTGTTGAGAATCTATCTCTATGGCTCTCTATTCAATCCTCTTCTGCTTTCTAAGGCGTTTCATATATGTAGCGCTTGGGTACGTGATCTTCTTAATGACATGTTGAAATTTTCAGCAACGCTCTGACTTTCATACTATGAAAGCTCTCGCGGAGCACACGAAGCAGGGTCCGGAGAAGCGGGTGCAGGCGCTGACCAACTTCATGCGGCGCATTTGCAGGTTGGTCAATTTCCGTCCAAGCGAGTGGTAGGGTGGCGAGCTGATGTTTCTTTTCCATTGCTTAGCAACAAGGAAGCCGTGGAGCTGATGAGCCAGTGGGGTTTGCGATTCGACAAGGAGTTGATTTCTCTAGAGGGCCGCGCACTGCCGCCGGAACAGATCTTGTTTGGCGAGGTAAGTTGGGGTTTGGCTCGATACTTTGCTCAATACATGCACGATGTACAATGCGAGGCACATTGTCAGTGGCGGTCAAAGTAGTTAATGTTGGTACTCGAGTAAGAGTGTGAGTAATGTTTAAGTTTATACACATACTCAAGTACGAGTAAAAGTAGCAATTACCAAGTGATGAAAAATTAAGGATTCTGGGCCTACTTTTGCCTTGAGAGAGAAATGAATACTGTTGAGAAGTGGAAGTAGTCTAAAGTCATAACCACTTGGGCAAGTGATACAAGTACTCTGAGACCTACTTGAGTGTATTGAAAGTAGCAGTACTTCATCACTGGTCGAAAGAAAATGATAATTTAACAAAAATTCGATTTTCTTGAAATGTAAAAAATCGGATAACCTACTCTATTCATCATTTGACAGTGATACATCCGGTGAAATGATCATTTGAGCGTAATAAGAGCAAAAAGGACGTCGCCCGTTCCTGTTTGATCTCTCGATCAAATCGGCCCGCCATTAACTTCTCTTTTGATGTCGTAGCAAAGGAAAGTGAGCGCCGGGCAGTTTGCGTCCTGGGACAACGAGCTGCGCAACTGCAAGCTGCTGCGATGCATCGAGCTCCGGTCCTGGCACCTGATCTGTCACGAGAAGGACGAGGGCACCGCCAACATGCTCATTCAGAAGATGTGCCAGGTGAGCGTTTACGACTAGAGATACAGTGTTTCTCCCAAATCATATTAGAATTGGAATTGCTGATTTTGCAATACCGGAAATTGAATTGAATTCCGAGTTGATTTTGATATGCATGGGAATGGCAAATGTTTTTGCACCGAGCTTGACTCTTTTCGCACTATACAGTTCTATAGCATTTTCAGGAAATACAGAAATTAAATTTAAATTGGATTGCCGGTATTTCAATATAAGTAGACAACTAGGGTTGTTCAGTTGACAAAGTCTGGTTTATGGCGTTTCGTCGATGTTGACTGCGCGTTTTCTTGCGCAAGGTGTCCCGAAGTCTGGCGTTCAACGTGTCGAGGCCACAACTAATCAGCCTGCGCAACGACCGTTTTGACGAGTTCCGCAGGGCCATCCAGGAAATCGCCAAGAAGTCGCCCAACTGCCAACTGGTGAGGCATCAAAGGTAATGCTGCGGACGTATCGATTCTGATCGCCGGTTTTTTCCTCAAGATCATGTGCCTGCTGCCTAGCAACCGCAAGGATCGTTACGACGGTATCAAAAAGCTTTGCTGCGTCGAGTTGCCGATTCCGACACAGGTGAGATAATGATGGTTCCACGCGTTGATCGGGGGGTCATTGACGAATTTTGCCTGTAAATTGTGACAGCCATGTCCTTGACGTACAGGTGTCTAATGCAGCTTTTATCGTTAATTTCATGTCAATGCATGGCAATGGCTGTAAAGCTGTTGAATGAAATGATCTGACGTTTTGGCAATGCGCCACAACGGCCGAATATATCTGGGCTATATCGGTGAAGGTTCTAATTTTTAGTATCCGATCAAGATGTGTTATCCTAAAACTTGCAGCTGCGACTTCCCCACCCCTACGCTCCCTGTCTCAGCTTGTATGCGAATGGATGTAGCCTATGTTTTGGATTTAAGAGTTTTTGTTTCTCCACTTAGCTCAAACGTATAAGATCTGTAAGATGAGTACGGTGTTGAAAATTTACACCATGTTGCGTGGAGCGCAGCTTTTTGCGAGTGCGCAGCCCTGCGGTAGGCGTGCTGCATCTAATAACATATGGAAAATCGAAACACGCTATACAAAATTGCATAGCTAGGCAGAAACCACAACCTTGTGACTAATCTATATGTTCGAAAAATATTTTGCAGGTCGTCCTGGCTAAGACTCTTTCAAAGCCACAACGTGTTATGAGCGTCGCCACAAAAATTGCTATTCAGATCAACTGCAAGCTTGGCGGCGAAGCGTGGGCCGTTCACATTCCGGTAAGTGAGAGTGATATTTTTAAAATTTGATTCCGTCTGTCATGAACGGCTTTTATGTTTTAGCTCAAAAACACGATGATCATCGGAATCGACACGTACCACGATTCCGCACAGAAAGGACAGAGCGTTGGAGGATTTATCGCTAGCTTCAACAAAGGCTTCACCAGGTCAGCGTGCTTTTCAAGTTTTGGCGCTTGTCGCACACTGTTTTTTTTGTCACTGTCCCTTTTTAAATATTCTATAACACGTCTATTTTAGATGGTATTCGAGCACTACTTTCCAGCAGACTGGCACGGAACTCATCGATGGCCTGAAGCGTTGCATGTCTGGTACGAGTATTTTTGCAATGTGTTGTAGTGTCACGTTTCCTGTCGGTCCTGTCGACACATACTTTTATATCTCAATTTCAAAGTACATGACCATAAATTCGAGAAACGAAACATCAATTTCAAATTGATTAAAAAATTTGAAATCATTTTACTGCCTGGTGTCTGATATAAGGATTGATAGTCTACTTTGGGCAATGGACATAGTGTATGTTAAAAGTGTAGCACGAAGCCCTTCAAAGTACTGAGT
>KE605616.1:0-10611 GCA_000444245.1 Botryllus schlosseri
GTCTCAGGGATCTTCGTCACCTGCGTCCCGTCAAAACAGACATTCCACTCTTCCATTGCAGAATTGAAACAAATGATAGGGTATCCAGACTTGGGTGTCTGTCAGTATACGAAAATGAATTACCGTAGGTCAATACACAATACACACACACATATACACATACACACTTTCTTCAGCTCATGAAATGAGCAGTTATAAGGCATGCACGGGGCACTATACTGATCTCTTTTGCAGTCACCAAATGAATATAAAGTATAATAATGCGGATTTGGCTGACAGGTGAAAGTGGTGATCTTTGCTTTCGTCATCAACAGCCAGAATGCAACGAAAAATGTATCGAAACTTTATAGTTCTATTTGTTACATAATAAAATGCCGAGGGTTCGCAATTCTCATCGTGGAAAAATTGTCACTTACTAGAACAACTACAGTTGATACTCGATTCAGATGTATCAAACCAGTACTTGAAAACATTGATAAAAATTCGTACCTTCTGATCAACCAGAAAGAAGCTGGAATAGTTTTCACCAAAAATGCTAGGTAAAGCAACCATCCAATCAAAACGTTGACATCCTGTGAAGAATATATAATGTTAAGTCAAAAGGTCACTATAGGGTACCATTAACTCATCAATACATGTTATAAGGTGAGCAACTTTACTACTTTACAAGAGGTCACGGTCAATTTATTTGTAACAAATATGGAGGGCGGCTCAGAAAAGCCTGAACAACCGTTCAATGTCTGGTTGGCCACTCAGATCTCATCACGCAGCGATTCGCGAACACGTACATCCAGATGCAGCGGTTTCTTCGTTAGTGATTGCTTAATGACTTGAAATTGACTCGAGAATGTTGCTTCGAGTCGTGAGTAAATCAATATTTCTAAATCGATCAGTTAAGTCAAGTCAAGTCATCAGAAAAAGTCGATCGGGGTCGTTTGCCAAGGTGGTATTGATATATATCGGCAGTTTCGAACTCAATTTTGCTCGTGGGTCAATTTCCTACTATTTGATAACACTGTGGGCCGCAGCATCAGTAATAGGTGCATTAAATATATTTCCAAGTAGGCAAGTTGGCCTTATTTGACACCCATCATGACAATGTGATTTGTTATGAAGGAATTCACGCCTGGCACAAAAAAAAATTACATTTTTAAATATTTGAATAAAATTTGTTGTTCTTGCATTCGAAGCGGGCCGCACAAAATGTTCCCGCTGGCCGCGTGTTTGATACCCCTGTTATAGATTGAAAACAGTACCAAAAATGAGCGCGTTCCTGATTTTGATTGTCGTACAACTGCAGCAGGACTAATGTGTGACTAATGTATTGCAAAGCATGGTTGACATTTAAAAATATGGAAATTAATTGTACTTGGTCCAATTATTGAAAATATCACCTTTCTGTGAAAACCAACAGCCGTATCGCAAAGAATTATGTAATAATAGCAAATACGTACTCGATAAATTTGTAATGATTGATGGGACTTCGTTTGAATGCGCAAGAAATTGAGCAGAGCTGTACGCTTCGTCCAAAATTCTTTTCGGCATATCAACTTTACAAAAATTCTCACATTCCACTTTGTGGCATATCATTTTCAATTCTTCGTGGACCTGGAAGAATTTAAGCTATTGACATTACGAAATAAAAAGTTTGAGATTATGATGTCATGTCTTATACCCAGCGCGCTTCCTGGAATATAGGATATGCTTCCAGCACGTCTTTTGTCGACATACCAGAATTGATGTCTCGTCTTCGGGATTGAAATGTATGCTTCATCACATCAATCACTTTCGAATTATCAGGATTGTTTTTAGCAAATCCCGCTTCCATAGCACCTTCATGAGCAAAGACGCTGATGTTGCCTTCAATGCAATGCGTGGAAAGAAACTACAAAGCAATCAAATTTTGAAATATGCAGTGAATCGGGAATTCCGAAGATAATTACATCGAAATCGATGCGAGGGACTTTAAATCTAGAAGTAGCTGTCTCGTCGTTATAATCTCCACTTGGCGCCTTTTTTGTTGCCATATTTCTTCTTCATTCGAAAAAGCACGTTTTGTATGGATGGGCAACGCCATTCTCTGAACCTTGCTTTTAGCAAATTTTTCCATGATCCCTGTAATGCATTGTATATCAAGAAGTAAACTCACACAAATCTTCTCCGGGCAGTAACAGCTTAGAATTACCTCCATTCATAAATAATAACCTGTCCTTCAAGATGGGTACTTATTGACCATCACTGAAAGAGCTTTGTCATGTTGCTGTTTCGAATAAACGTGCAATATATTGTTAGAAAGTAACCTATTTCCGTAATATCATTTAGGTAATACCATATCTCCGCAGGTCATTGAAACCCGAACTTACAATATCCTGTCGATTTTTTTTAGGAATATCATTCACTGTCATCCCTTCATATCGTTCCAACTCACTTTCCAGGTTTTGGGGTAAGGAAAATGTATATTGTTCCGGTGACCATTTGAGTTTCGGCTGACCAGCACTTACGCTTTGGTAAGGTTTGATAAGCGGAGTGCTGGTAGCTTGTGATAGCTTCATTACCTCTTAATAAGGGTATGAATCTAATGTACCATATATGCTGATGTGAGATATAGTGCATACGAGAGAGATGAAATATGATCATATTTGACTATCAACTAATCAGGGAACTTCCATATTGATGATAATTATCATAATTATCGTTACAATTATTTCAATCCGTATAATATACCAACAAAATATTCGACAGCTGTTGAGCTTCAGTGTGATATATTTTTACTATATACGGACCAAAGTTTCCATCGTCACGGGCTGAAATGTGAGTGATAGCCAATGCCAAATCACCCGAATCGCTCAGTTTCTCCACTGAACAATGATCTGAAATACACATGTGTGGTTGAGCTAGCAGTCTGGACCATATACGATCAGCTGTTACCCACCACTGATGCTCTTCACGTCAGTATAACCAGAATCTCATTTTTCTTGGCAGCGGAGCATTGACCTTAACAGATGTGCACCATGTTAGCTGTAGTTATGGTGTGAACGTGAGGTTCATGTTCGCGTTCTGTGCGTGAACCTCGGAAATATAGAGGTTCGCGTTCACAAACGAACCTAGATAGGTTCTGCACTGTGAACCTTTTTCATATATTACAATTTTCACTTCATTAAAACATCTTTCGTTGAAATTTAATGCATTTCAACTGCGGGCCACTCTATGCATGGCATTGGCAGCATAGAAAAATCGGCACTAAACGAGCATGCACCTTGAAAATCTCAAAAATTTTACTTGCTTTGTTACAAAAGTTTACTCGAAAATTTAGTGACTCTCTGCTGTGAGCTTGACCATCACACAGCATGAAGAGCGAAATACACTACATGTATGATTGTAGGTAGTCAGCGAATGATGCTTATTCAACCAATCAATCAAGGAAATTGATATCGTTGTCTGATGTAAAAAAATCTAGCAAGCGTACGGGGTCAATATTGCTTGCATATGTTTATTGTATCATAAAAAACAAATCCGTGCGATCGGAGTGTTGGGTACTGCTACTCAGGACCGTAACTGCCGCACCCAAAACCCCCCGATTGGGGGGGCGAGCTCGACGGGGGCCCCAAATTGTTTGGTGAATTAGCATAAATTATAAAGTATTTTTAAAACTTAATGCAACTTTTTCAAAAATTTCAAGCAGCCGAATTTCTTGATTATTGGGCACTCTTTCCCCAACAAAAAGTACGCAAGATTTGTAGAAATAGGCATGTCGGCGTTGGCCATTATCGCGCCAACGCGCACCAAGACATTTACAGTTTCAGGCCATGTAACACGCGAGTAGTTATATAGATCGGTCGTGACCTGGCAGGGGCTCTTATGGGTCCGCTCGCATGCGGCTGGGAAACTCGTGTTGGCATGCGGCTCCTTATGGCTTATGGGCCCGCTCGCATGCGGCTATTGCGTCTTATGGCCCCTCTCGCACGGTAACTCTTTTCAGTATAGGGATCGCTCGCACGCGGCTTGGAAATTCGTGTTGGCATGCGGCTCTTATGTCTTATGGGTGAGTTGGCATGCGGCGCTTATTTCTTACGGGTGAGTTGGCATGTGGTTATTGCGTCTTATGGCGGAGCTGGCATGCGGCTATTGTGTCTTATGGGTGCGGCCGTGAATCGCCCTTTCGGGTATAGGCGGCGGCGGCACGGTGTTGAATATGTATTAGGTATAGTAAATAGTCACGTGATTGACTCTTAGTTAATGTGTATACCTCAAATTATTATATATGACCAATTTGAAGTAATCCCAACGTTTACGGTGAATGCGACAATGATATATCGTTATTCTTATGGATGCGGTGACACGGTGACGTAGCTGATATAGACGCGACATGATAACGTTACAGTATAGGGATCGCGGTGGTACTTAAAGACGTCGTAGTTGAGTCGCGACAAATGACCGATCGTGTTCTAAGTCTTTCCTCGCTATTGATTCCTACGTAACCTGAATAGCACGCCGACTTTCAGATCGGATTATTCGCACCTTCCGTACCGCTGTTTCGCACCTACAGAATAGTCTGCTGTTCACAGTCTCGACTTCACCGCGATAGCGCAATTTTCGCACCTCGATCAGTAGAACAACGCCGCACTAACCCAGTTGTCGAATCACATAGGCCAAGCATTTTACACGAAATGAAATATTGTATTGTAGTATACAAATACGCAAACTATTCTTTCAATTCAACAAGTCTAGTTAACTGATCGATTTTCACTCTGCCGACACAGTTTTTAACACGAGTGAGTTGATATTTCTTCCCGGGTACGAGCGAGGCTTTGGTCCATTGATCCAAAACCACCTCGCCGGTATCATCCTTCAATGTAAAACTGTATAATTTCAACTCCTTTCCGGCATCAGAATTGACCATCTTCTCCTCTCGAGAAACACAAGTAGCGGCGATCGAGACGTATTCATCTTTATTTCCGTATACCGATTCACAGGTCAATAATGGGTATTCTTCAGTCGTATGTCTCGATTTTCCATGTAGAGTTACTGACGAAGCTCGTCCCAGTAATACAGCGGGTTTTCCAGTAAACTTGTCAATTTGGACCCAACCGGATTTGACCATGAGTTTTTTTCGTTTGGAGAATGCTTTCTCAATGACCCCGAACAATTCACGATTGAAACACGTGAAAGATATCTCTTCGTTATTACCGTCGATGAATATACCTTTGAGATATTGACTAACACGACCTCTTTTGGGTGATGAAACGAATTTGACGCCGACATGGAAATTTGAAGTTGCTCCAACTTGCATACTGGTGACGCTGTTCGATGTCATATCGTTTGGTAAAGTGAGAGTCATCAACAAATCAATCGTCATTTATAGAATTAACCACGTGTTATAAAACAGGTTAACAGACTTTGTATAACGCTGATGATCCGGGCGAACAGACTTGGTTTGAAGTAGACTTTACAGGAATTCTGTAGGAAATTACACCATTCACAAGTGGTAAATAACACGAATGAATTTTCTTCTTACCCAGTCACTTATCAATGTACTGTAGTGAGTATTCAAGATGTCTGTTGTTAAATCTCTGTACAATGCAATCGAACGAATGTCGCTTTTCATCGCTGCAATGCTTATGACACTAAAAACACCATTCCAGTCGATACCGTATGATCGAATCGAGTTAACCAACGCGGTAAAATCACACTTTCGAACACGGTTCACGTTTTCTCCATGCACATAGAAATCTAGCACTCTGTGGATGAATTTTTCCGTTTCGCTCAAGGTGGGGGTTGTTAAGTTATGATAATTCAGAAGGTAATTCTCAATAATCACACTAGTTGCCATAACGAGTAACTATCAACTGAAAAAGTAAACCATGACACCGCGGGGTGTTAAAATGGTGAAATATACCGCTCGATCACCTAGAAAGAAGAGGTTTGTGTAAGCGTGTGAAAATTAAATCTATAAATAGACACCACCGCGATACCGGTTGTTATACTTCGCTGTCACAGATATAAACGTTGGAGCAGTTAGATTAATTATTATACAATGACCGATGCTCAGATAGATAATCTTGATAAATTTGGTTATGAACCAAATGCATTTGAATCGCAATTTGAAGAGAATGCGGATATCTTTGACGCGATTAATCCTGGTGATCTGATGACACCTGATTTAAGGGTTGAATCCACAGAACGCGACTCTACGACAACGATCGAAATGCAACCAAACCATGCAGATATAGCGCGCCAGGCGTGGCTGAAGTCGGGTCAACTAGCTAGAGAAAGCGTGATTAATGATCTCACGAACTTGGTGACGACACCGTGTGTACCAATCGATGAGGCAACCGTTAGCATCGAATTACTGAGTACTGAGAAGCCGTCGACTTCTGGGGTGACGCTACCACGATCCGCTGAGTCGCTATCAGTGGTTGATACTCCTAAATCTGCATCAACCGGAAAGCTGGTTCGAAAAAGAACCATATCGACAACGGTGGAGGTAGCTGAGTCGGCCAGCTAAACAGCTTTGTAATGGGAAATTGAAAAATTCGAGTCGTACTGAACCCAGACAGAAGGCTGGCAAGAAACCTGTGAAGTCTAAAACCGTGAGTGTTTTAAAAGATGACGACGATTTTCGCGACGATACGAGGGGTAAGAAGAAGCAGGAAGAAAAACTATGTCAATACACAGTTGACAAGATGGTCAGCCACCTCCAGACTATTGATGTTGTTAAGCCGCATTTGGGTTCAATACTATGCTATGTTGACTCATTGATGGATAAAAAAAATTTAACAGTCACAAAGCTCATGACTGACATCAAACGACTGCTTGCTGTCAAGGGTCAGCGTTGGAGTCTTGATGAGATTCAACCTGAATTAAATACCGCAACCGACGAGTACTTGCATCGACTTCTAGAGATTAGAACGAAATTGAAGTATAATTTGTGATTGTGCTGAATGATTTTCATTGTTGTGAGTGTGTATTCTCAATTTCTGTTTTCCGTTTCAGATTTTACATTAGAGCCATAAATAAACAATAGCTTCTGAAAGCGCAACCACTAGTGGCGCCGGTGGTCTTGTAATCTCGAATCAGCGGTTTAGGTCTTTCTCTCCGGGTGTCGAGCAGCGAACAACGTGGCTGACTGTCTGGGAATATTGGACCGTGGATCGCTGGATAAGGAGTTAATTAGTAAGTTATTCGGTACGATTGCTTTGATTTATGAACCTAATATGCTATTCGTTTATCCTACAGACAAAACAAGCGTTGGAATTGAAACGGTGAGTTATTACTGTTTAGAACTAGTGAACATGATGTAATGATTTTGTTGTTGAACAGACAGAGCAAACTCAAGTTGAACGCACGAGTCTACTGGTAAGTTATCTGCTATAACACAACGTTAATGAGCATAGTATGATGTGTTGCTTGTTTTATTAAGCATAAAGAATCGAGGAAGACACCGGCGAAGAAACTAGATTGTAAGTAAGACTAGTTTAATGTTCCCCAAGTGCCGAATTTGACCGCGTGTTATTAATTTTACAGATGAGTCGACGCAGACGGAATCGTGTTCGTGAAGAAGAGAATGCGCCGCCAGAGATCGGTGACGAACGCCAAGAAGTTGTAAATCAGAACTGGCAAGCGATAAAATTGTATGTAGTGAATGAGAGTCGGCGCGTGTATAATATTAGAGTCATCGATCGTGAGCTATCGGACGTTTTCCGCGATATCCAAGCGATATTTTTCTCCGAGTCGCATACCTTTAAATTGAACTACGCACATGGCTTCATTTTATATCACACTGAGACTCTGAGATTTCGGTATTTTCATGCGTCGGCAAACATCGATAGTGTATTAGAAACACCAGCGCTAATTTCAACACTATCTGAATTTGATGAATTTGTTGAATCTATTCGCCTGGAAACCGCACTTGATTTGTTACAAAACTCTCGAGCAGATACAAAGTCACTGCCAGTCTGTCTCACTAATGTCCAGTTTTATGTATACCCTACGAGTCGTTTACTGATTGGTTGTGCTGGTATTAAGCTGCCGACATGGCTTACAAAATCGAAATGTATCTTGACAATGCTACGTCGAAAAAATTGGAATCTGTACAATGACAATCTGTGCGCTTTTCGCTGTATCGCTCACTCACTAGGAAAAGACACCAAAGATTTGGCTCAACAATTCACGTCGGTGTATGGTGTAAATGTAGAATCTGGTGTGACTCTCGACATGCTGGATGATATCGAGGACTTGATTGATGTGGCCATATTTGTGTACACTAAGACCGAGGGTAAAGCTGTCGCACTCCGTCGTAGTACGTTTGAAGCGAAACCTGTGTACTTACATTTAGAAAGCAACCATTTCTGTCTCATTACCGACATGAGGCGGTATATAGAGACCTATAAATGTGATGTTTGTCTACGGTTATTTAACGAACAGTATGAATTGACCAGACACAAATGTACAACGGGTGTCGTTGAAGTGTTTCCGGGTGGCGTGTATACACCTCCTCTGAACATCTTTGAAAAGCTTGATTTAGAAGGGGTGTTTGTTCCTCACCAGCTTCGTTATTTCAAATACCGTATCGCGTTCGACATAGAGAGCATGTTTGAAAAGTGTGATATTCCAGATTCCTCCAAAACTTCATGGGAGTGTAAACATATTCCCATTTCGGTTAGCATCTCTTCTAATGTGGAAGGGTTCTTGGAGCCGTATGTAATTGTCTCGAACGGTGACCCAAATGACTTGTGTGCGGAAATGGTTGATCATTTTCATGATATTCAAAGTGAGTCATTTAGGTTGCTACAGACGGAATATCAACACTACTTGGACATGCTCGAAACTAAAATTACCGAAATGAAAGCGCTCGATCCTTCCGAAAGAAAAATACCTCTTGAACGTTTACAAGAGGAGTTTATGCGATATTTAAAACAAATCCCTGTTTTGTCGTTCAATGGTGGTCGGTATGACTTGAACTGTCTCAAAGAGTACTTAATGGGTTTACTCGTTGATGAAAATCTGAATGTATTGAAACGAGGTAACAACTTCCTCTCGTTGACAACTAACAGACTTAAATTTTTGGATATTGTGAATTACTTGGCACCCGGGTTCTCGTACGATGCTTATTTGAAGGCCTTCAAATGTAGCGCCGCTAAGGGTCATTTTCCGTATGAGTTTCTGACTAGTTTGGAAAAGCTGGATTATACGAGTCTTCCTAGCCACAGCGACTTTTACAGCTCGCTAAAGGGTCGTAATATATCCACAGCTGAATATGAAAACTGTTTGAAGGTTTGGAATGATAACAAAATGACTACTTTACGTGATTATCTCAAATGGTACAACGCAATCGATACTCACTACTTCATTGAGGGGTTAGAAAAACAATTTCAATCTTTCAAAAGTCAGTTCAGTGTGGATATATTCAAAGAAGCTGTCTCCCTACCCGGGGTTGTATCGAGGCATCTTTTCAACAGCATCCCACGTGATTTCACCTTGTTCAATGATAAACACCAGGATCTGGTTTCGCTATTCAGAGACAATTTAGTGGGTGGACCGTCAGTCATTTTCCATCGATATCAAAAACAGGGTGAAACTCGAATCAAAGAATTTTTTTACAAGGAGAACGCTCAGATTACCCAACATGTAACAGGGTTGGACAGCAATTCGTTATACCTTTTTGCTTTGAGTGAACCTAGTCCAACTGGTTTCCCGGTACATTGGCAACCACTCGATGCTGAGTGTACTAAATTCAAACCTGTAAAGACCGCGCCGAAATGGGGGGAGACAGCAGCTCAATGGCTAAACTGGTATTCGCACATTCACAATGTACATGTCCACCATGCTTTTAATGGACCTGAAATCCGCGTAGGAGCTCGTAATTATCCTGCTGATGGGTTCTATCGTAATTCAGCTGGTCAAGGGGTAATCTTGTCTTTTCTTGGGTGTTATTTTCACGCACATCAGTGCAGATTTGGCTGTGATGACTTGGAACGTCGAGAACGAACTAAACGTGTTCATGATTATTACAAAAGCCTCAATTATCAAGTCGTACGTAAATGGGAATGTGACTGGCGCACGGAGAAACAGGAAAATCCTGATATTGTGCGATATCTTAATGGCATCCAACCGCAATTGAATAGAACCAAGTCTGTCACCGCGCATAAATTGATGGAGATGGTAATGACCGGTACATTCTTTGGGTGTTTATCAGTCGATATTGTTACGCCAAAACATTTGCAAAGGAAGTTTGTTGAACTATGTCCGATATTCAAAAATACGATGGTGTCTCGCGAGCATTTGTCAGGACACATGAAACAGTTTGCCATTGATCGTAAATTACTCACCAAACCCACGCGCATGTTAGTTGCTTCATACTGGGGCAAGAAAATCTTGTTGACCTCTGACTTGATCAAGTGGTATGTAGAGCACGGATTGATTATATCAAAAATCCATGAGGCGGTCGAATTCACAAAAAAGACCTGTTTTGACAACTTTGCGAAAAATGTCTCAGACTGTCGACGCGCTGGGGACCGTGACCCTAACCTAGAGATTATTGCCCTGACACAAAAATTAGCCGGAAACAGCAGCTATGGTCGGGTCTTGATGAATCCACGTAAATTCAAACGA
>ATSW01007301.1:0-12010 GCA_000444245.1 Botryllus schlosseri
GATCTGCTGAGACTGCCAAGGCCTGTGGCCTTGGCAGTCTCAGCAGATCTGGTCTACGACAGTTAAGGCGTAAGCGTATGTTACTTGCAAGTTCTTATCGAAATTTTTGGCGAAGTGACGAAAGATATTGATTTTGTGAGATTATTTTAGCATTAGTTTGCGCATGTTTAAAAAGTCAGCATTTACTGCAACAATGTGGCGCAATGTGGACCGAGCCGTCGCTCGATATCATTTACATTAATATATCACTTCACTGAAATATAGCGTTGGAATTAGCATTATGACGTCACACGACGTCATAGGTTCACGTTCGCGTTCATACAGAACCTTTCAAAAAGTTTCGCGTTCACACGAACCTGAATCTTTCAGGGGTCGCACCATCCCTATTAATGACGATATAACCTAGTGCAATTTCCAAATATATTTCGGTTGCAGGCCTTTTTCGGCCCGTTGTTATGATGGCTATATTACAAATAAAAGCGATGGAATCATTCCACAAAACTACTTATTGTCTGGACAAATTACAGTGCAAGAAGTAAATAGTTTTTCCTGAATGTAGACGTAGAGAAGCTGCATGTTTGCTCTTAGTGGTTGCAGTGCTTATATAAAGCGGATGTGTTGGTTATATTTAAAAAATATACTATTGTCCATCTTTATGTGAAAATTATAATTAATAAATATCCACCTCATAACCAAATCTTGATTGCCCCGTAAATTACGAGCAATCAATTACTATTTCAGCTGCACCAGGGCAAGTGACGTTCACTTGCATTCACAAACTACTGCTAACGCTGATTTATGGAATGCGAAATCAGCTAAATATATGCCATAACAGAATAATCCTAGTAGATATCGATGGAGCCATAATGTTCCGTCGAAATCGATTCAATTCAGTCTCTAACCATTGACCTGTCACGTCTGATGAATAAGTATAAAATACGACTAAACTCAAAAACGTATATGAGCACACATCAGATTAGGAATGCAAACCCCAATGGACTAATGGTCAATTTTCTGCTGAACGACAACGACTCTTACCTCTGACGCAGGTATGAGAGCTGCCACCCCGATGATAAGGCAGCAGAAGAGCATTGTGAAGATCGATAACAGCGTATAATCACGAATATGTGGAGGCTCTTCCTATTGATTAAAACAAAATCATGTAGGTCGTTGTAGCCTACAACTTATATGAACAAGCGTTATTTCATAATTTATGTAACAAGTGGTCGACCCCAAAATTTCTACTTAAGTAGTAGGATTATCAAATCCGCGTGAGCCGTGTCTTGCTAAAGCCCAGATTGACAGCGGGCCGTGCTATAGGTCGGCAGAACTGGAATAATTAAAATAGGGAATATCAGCTTAGTGTAAATAAAGCAGTTGACTCGCCACAAATAACAAAAAAACAACAACAACAACAACGGTCTCGGATGGTGGGTGTTGGTTAGCAGTCTCAGAGGAGCGATGGCTACAAATAAGGCGATGTGATGACGCTGAGAGTAGAAGACGGCGTTATAGATAGATCATTACATTATAGATATATCAAACAATGAATTTTCCAACCAATCAATAAATCCTAAATCACAAATCCAAACCAATCAACCGTCATCATTGGCAATTAATGAACAAACAGAATGATTTGCCAGCGAGTTTTATTCACCGCAAATCCTCAGCACATATTCAAACACCCGTACGAGGAATATGATGGATTTTAAATTGGTTAATACACCACAACGAAGTACGATGGCTTTAGGAGAGAAATTGCGTTACATAATTTCATTCCTTATTTGTGGCTGTCCGCAAATTGTTACCAAGTTGTGAGCCTTAACATAACGCGTATCGCGATGCTTTTGAATTGGAAGATAAACCTAAAAAGACAAAAAGCGTTAACATAATTTGTGTGTGCAATAAGCTACTGCTTTTTGTTGGGGCTAGTGGGATTTCGGTACCTGGTCCGTCGCCCAGGGAGGCGCTGTGTGACAAAAATATTTGTATACATATGGGCCTGGAACAGTGCTTTTCAACCTGTTCGACGGTTCGCACTTGTGCGAATGAAAACAAATTCAGTGCGAATGACGAAGGTGGTGCAAATAGTGCGAATGAGAATCCGGATCAAGAACGAATGAAAATCGTGAGTGGAATGATATAAATAAACCTAATAGGAAATTTAAGGCCAGTGAAACTTTTGTAGTGGCGACGCAATTGTAAGAACTTGTTTAACTAACGACGCACCTCTAATCGTAGCACTCACCTCTCACAAGCCTTACCTTATTAATATTTTCGCACTATAATTATTACGTAACCAAAAGCCTGGTTTGGAAGCTGGTCAGTTCAGACTCATTCATTTCGAGGCCAACCCGGCCCTTCTGCGTCGGGACACATGAAAACGTACAGTTTTGGCAAACAAACCGCTGATAAAATGCGGTCCAAAAAGATAAGCGTAGACAAAACCTTGGCCAAAAAAATGACCAATGCTTGATGGTCAAACCTTTCGAGTTGGATATGCTCCGTTGTCCGCACGGAATAGTCCCGTTTTGCAATCTGAGTAGACAGTAGTACAACTGCGACACGCAGAACAATTTTATTTGCCCTATAATTTTAAATCGTGTACATCATACATGTTTTGTAATGCTGTGTTTGGTAGGGTTACCATACGTCCTATTTTAAGAGGATTTGTCCTCTTTTTTTATTCTTTTTTGAAAGTGTCCTCGAAGGACGCCCGTTTGCCCTATTTTTTGAGATTTTGTCCTCTTTTCTGAGAATTTTGGTTTTATATATAGCAACATCCGACTGAAATGCCGTGATTCAGCACCGAAGTGACGCTCTGGCGGGTATTTCGGGAGCTGATCGGATTTTTTTTTTAGTCAACCACCCGACAATGTGAGGGGAAAACTGTATTTTAGGCACCGAGAGAGAAAGATGACTCTTATTTTAGTCAACCGACCACAGAGTGGGTGAAATTTACCATTTTCTGAGAATTCTCCTCCGGTTTTGCAAGTCTGAAAATTCTGAAAAATTGTCCTCTTTTTAGATTTCCAAATTATGGTAACCTTAGTGTTGGGTAGAAATGTGGTGTGCACGTTCTGTAGGTCATATATGTCCGTATAATCGTAGCATACAGCTGTAATATTAAAAATGAATTCCTTTTCCTGGGTGAGGCTCGGGTGGCGAGATGCCAAGGCAGAAAAACTAAGATTTTTGTGTTAGTCCCAAAGCAGCTTTACCGTTATTAAACTGCTATGAATTCTCAAGCTAAAACGCGCTAAAGAGCAGAACACACAGTATCGTGAGTTCATTTGCTCTTCACATATACTCGAGAGACAGAAGTTGAACCAACGTATCATAAGGTAGCAAGCTCTAATGAGCCTATACTCTCCTTGGTCGATGTTCCAAGACATAAGGCAAAAGCCTTAACACAAACATGTGGGTTTTTCACCCTTTCGACAAACTGGAGCCTCCGGGACCTTTGTGTCGACTCTCAAAAACGATTTCTGCCAGCAAGCATTTTTCACTCGCGAAAAATACGCTGTATTTTGGATAGGAGTGAAGAACAGATTTTAAGACCTGGTTACCCAAGCACTTTAGTAGACGTTCTTGTGCAAAACCCAACAAATTGTTTGACTGAGAAGGGATTTAGTGAAATAGTTGAAATCAACACTGGGAAAAAGTTGCTCTGTTATTGTGACACTTGATAGCTTAAGCTGCGTAGTAGCCAATTGATGCACTTCCGAACGAAATGTTATCAAGTATCTTCATCTTCTTTTTGTAAAACAATTTTCGATTAGTTTGTGTGAATGAAAATTATTTTACAAAAAAAGCTCGAATGAAGCTCAAAAAGATTGAAAAGCACTGGTCAAACAAGGGGTTTTCAATTTTTTGCGGTTCGAAAATGTTCTGTGGCCCAACGCTTAGCCTAGAGAAGTGCTCCCCAAGCTTTTTATGGTCGAGCCCCTAAATTTCGATTTGAAAATCTTTCGCGACCCCACCTCGTAATTTGGTGATTACTACGTCTTTATTCAAGAAATTATTAAGTGTGTATGTATTATATTTTGTCGGAAGGAAATATAACCGTGGATTATATTATTAATATTATTATTAATCCACAACATTTCAGTGACGCTTATCGCCATTAGCGGCCTTTTGCATCACGACATTGATATTGTAAGTGTTCAGTTTCAATGACTTCGTATCGTCGCATCTTCTTTCGCTTGCAAGTGCTTCGATCTTTCATTTTCATTCATCAGTCACAGACTCTCTCACATCCATCCATCCAACGGGTCTCTGGTGCCGACTTCGTACAGCGTGGCTTACTGTGTGTCTGGGCTTTTTGAAGACACTGTTAGCGATGAGGAGCCCAGAAAACCTCCGACACATAGAAAGTAGCCCGAACTGGGGTTCGAACCAGCGACCATTGGTGTCCAGCGATCGCCTCCCCCGTGGATTATATGCTCCCCACACAATTGCTTAAGCGCCAGCGTCACGACACCAATGTCAGTGGTTCGAATTCGAGAGAGAGAGAGAGAGAGAGAGAGAGAGAGAGACAGATGTTGGGAGAGCGCGAGTGTGGAAGTCGTCCGGAAAACGCTACGAAAAGCAAAGATCCTGAACATTATAAATATAATTGTAGTTGTGCACGTGACCTTAATAGGCGAAAAGCACCACTATTGTATGAGTAAAATAAACAAACAAACACACATGACCAGACACCAACCTTGCGTTATAGTAGCCTAGCTCGCGCTTTAAATGACGCTTCTATTGACATGATACCTGTTTGCCGGGTTTACACTAGTTTATCTTTCTATTTTGAAAAATGAACTGGAATATTCAGAATTCAGCCGCCGATAGCATCCACTTAATTGACACTCTTCTTATATTCATTGTTATTTAATTTCCGTCCCCCCGACCCCAGTGAATATGCAAACGACCCCATTGTAGTCACGATCCTAGGTTGGGAGTCCCTGGCCTAGAGTAATAGTTCTGCTCGGTACGGGTGTGATCGTCGGGCCAATATGCCTTATTTCTAAAATATAAGTGCATTTTTCTTGCATTCATACTAAAATACAGACCTCTAGAGACATGAAATCGCGTAAAGAAAATTTTCAAGTTAAGCAAATCAATAAACGACAAACTAAATACTTTTGGGCTTCCTTCGAGCTTCCGCCCCCAATTGGAGGAGTTTTGGGTGACGCAGTTACAGCAATGGTAGTCCGTATGACTTTTGTAACTCGAAAGATTTATGCACTGCTCCATATCCTTTACGATTCGCCGCCATGGTGCCGTGCATATCAACATAAACTTGATAATTGACAATACATTGTAATTAAGACTTTTTTCTTGTTACAATAATACGACCTTCCGAAATACTGTAAATCAACATCAATTGCACACCGAGTTTAAGAAACACCCTTTTGAACAGCATACAACATATGACCCTGCAGCAATAGCCTACTTGGTTACTTCAGCGTTAATTTCCAGTTATTATATAATCGAACTTATTTTCGATGCAGCTTGCTGTAGGTTGTCATCATATGCGTAGCCGGGGGACAAAATACGCCGTCTTACCCTCCCATTTTCGACATGTACAAATTGAACAGTGTGACTCAATACGTGTCACTACATTTCATCAGAGTCGGCTGAAAACATGATGTAGCCTCTACGTACAATTCGATTATATGAATATATGTTTTGAGCTCATAGCATAACAAATGTAATAAAACTTTTACTAAATCTACAATTATCCAAATAGATCGATGGTCCAACTCAAAATGCCCCTGTGACCCATCAGTGGGCCATAACCCCAGGTTGAAAACCTCTGGCCTATGAAGGACAATGGACCGTGCCTGAAATACTGTAATCGTAAAATTCATTAATATGGATCTGGTGTGAAAAGACCGTAGACCGATGTAACCGAAACTCCATGAATACTAAAACAACAACAACAGCATGAATTAGTTCTTTACTTTGTAGTTCGTCGGATATCCGCAATAAAAGGAAGAATGGCAAATTCGAATGATTTATTAAATCCAGTGCCAGCGTACATCAACAATATCCCTGAAAACCTATATACACTTTACAGTGCCATTACTAACGAACTCATGTTGGCCTAAAATCCATTGGAAAATTATGGTCGCTATTTTACAGCTCGGGCATAATTCGGCAGCCATGCTACTACAAGCTGATAGGCATTCCAATTTCGAGGTTCAGTTCATCTAGCATAGGCACCATCTAGCTTGGCAATGTGGAATTCGCCTGTTTCGCGGAGTGACGTTACTCGACATGACATATAGAGGGACATTTATTTGACGAATGTAACATTTCAATTTTCAGAAGATTTAGAATTAACGTTAGACGTTCATGATTGTATTACTGTTCACATAATTAACTGTACCTGCTGAAGTAAGTTCCAGGTAGACGAGGTGTTCGAAGCGCCTAAAGATGGTGACGTTGCATTCCAATCGACTATCTCGGAATAAGACGGTCGTCGACTCTCGCGCATTTGTGTTCTCTGATTACCGATTTGCTCCTCACTTGTGTTTGCAGTCTCCTCTTCCATTACAATCCCTGCTCGACTTTTTTTTATAGAATCAGATGTTATAATTAACTTGAGTACAACTGAAAGTAGAACAGATCCATCTCGTCACATAGAGACCGGCACATGCCCAGTTGCAACCATATGGGTAGACAGAATGTACTAAATATATAATTACAACAACGCTTAAAATAGGTTTGTGCGAGATTGTGAAGACACGCGCTCAGAACCTCATTCATGGTGTCATCGTCATAGACACTCAATAAGCCAGTGGTTCTCAATAGTGTGTCCGCGATCACAGTATTTTCACAAAACGCATGCGATAACACCCGTGGGTAAAACTGCCACATGCGGCATGAACCAGAATTGAGAAACAGATTGTTCAATGAAAGTATCAAATTCAGCCTCTACCTTTCTTTCCAACAGCTAATCTTGAAATTCTTCTGGGATGATGATTTAGCCTGTAACAAGAGAAATTGGACTTCGTGAAGGGATTTCAACCTCTTGCGACAAATTAGGAAAATACTTCGCACATTATTTTTCAAGCGATTGTGAATGTTCACTACTTCAATGATACTGTATTGCGAGTTAAAAAGCAGGCCGCGCTCTGTACTTACGAAAAACTGTTATAATTACGCAACACCGCGGTCAACTCTACTTTTTGAAACTACTCAAGTATACGTTGCAGACCTACATTTTCTACTTCTACTTGGAGAAAATGCATGATACGATGACCAGGAAGGTCGGTTCTAGGTTGAACGAATTAGAATAACCATGTTTTGAATCATAAAGAATTGTTATAGTTCGTACATCATAATATGTGGTTTGAATTCAGCAAGTTCGGTATTGTTTGTGCTATTTATGGTGTTTTTCGAGTACAATGGCAAGGCCGATATTCAATATTTTGATTCCGACGCTGCCGACTTCTAGCAAGGACTACTTATTGGCTTTAGTAAGATGAATTTTGCTTAGTATCAAGAAGCTTTTCTCATTTCATTCCAGGAAGGAGAAACACCAACCAAGCTACATTGTACCCATCCATCTTTACGATGCTGCTTCACAAATCGCTTTCGGAATATCATCCATCACGACTTTTGGCGAGATGAAACAGATAAATATTTCGAATTGATAGCAAAAGTGAGATATCATGGCCCTTATATAGCAAGTCTGTCATATAGTTCTCCATTCAAAATAGACCTGATTGGCTACATGTGTAAAGCTTTAACACACTTGTATAATGTACATATATACGTTTCGTGGATATCGCAGAGTTATGTACCGAACTCCTTAATAAAGTTTCATAAAATATAACTTTTTAAGCATGATGATCGCTCTTTTTTGTTACAAATGTCTCTTCACGTCAAGAAGAAAAAGTTATACGGTATACCGCATGTACCCACAGTCTGAACTATAACGCTGGAATGTACAAATAAAGTAATCGTGATAATAGTCATATTATATTTTCATATCGCTTTTGTGTGACTTATGCCCGAGAATGTGGATTAAGTCCTCCTTGCAGGCCAAAAATACGATTGGCACCGAGAAAATGTCCGATTGATTTTACTTGAACTTGAAAGCAGAGTTCACAACGGATAACCGTCTCGCACGGCCAGAACCATGTCGCCTAAGAGCAGGTGAGGAGCAGCGCAAACGACAAGCGTATTGGCCATTGTTTCGCAACCGACAGAGTTTTCGTTCTCTCACTCTCGTGCGCACTTGCTCCTGAGCTGCTCAGACGGCCTCGTTGCGCCACAATACCAAATCCATTACAATGCAACATTCGAGGCTGATTTTGAAGTGTTCCAGGGCCACGAGCAAAATAAAATTTATATTTTCGCAATCAATACCGCGGTAGCTTTCGATTGATACCCGTTTTATCAAATTTCGCGCTAGGCAAGCCGGTCAAAAATTACCGTCAAATTGACTTTGGTCAAATGGAAAGTGTGACGTAGACCAATTTCACTGAGCCGTGAGATTTGCTTGTTTCCACACCATATTATAGGACAGAGATCACTGAGCTAATGAGCGAATTTGAAATTTTCATGTCCTAATCAAATCCAAATCCGTAGGTTCAAATCCTAATCCAAGTTCTAATCCAGAAATGTTGTATATTCCAATCCTCTCGTAATAATACTCGTAATCATCGTAATAATCGTCGGATTATATTTTCGTCCGCCCAATACACACACACACAATGTACAATGCGATATACAAGACACACAATGCGATGTAATGAACAGATAGGGCAATGATATATATACAATGATTGGAAACTCCAGTGAGCTCTGCGTTTGAGCGCGTCGCGAGTCATGCTTCACTACAGGTCTGAAATCGATGTAAACAAGCGGTTCGCCAGCAATCTTTCTTCAGGAACTGGCGTTAAAACATCATCATCATTCATCGTCATTGGTTTATTAGCAATATATATCAGTTCAATACACCGCAAAAATGCGATACAATGAAAAGATAGGAAGGTGTCAAAGCGACTATGGAATCAGTCACCCACCTTGGCCCATAGGCGATGTAAAGAGGAGGCATGCACACTGAATCAAAAGTAGATAAGATAGTATAGAGGATGAAGTATTACTTTGGTAGTAATTACTTGTATTTCGACTTGAATGTGGACATGCTCGTTGACTTGGAACGCTTGGGAATGTTATGAAAACATATTTAAGAATAAGTATTTTGCGATGATCATGGGTAGAAAGTATTTACCACTGTCCATTTCATAGTAATTTACGTGATACACATATCATTTTGCCTAGCTATAATATGACCACCCCGGCCAGTTTTTCGAGCTTAACAGTAATAGTTGACTTGGAAGATGCTATCGGGGATGAAATAGGGACAGCAATAGACGGAAGCAGGTTATTATGCAATTTAGGACACATGCATTCATTCAGTCATTCAGCCACACTAAACAATTTTCAGACTCACACAGCATCATCTATTTGAAGAAAATATCCCATCAACTACAGTCGAGGTGATCATGGACGAAGCAATGTAATTCTAGCCTATCCTAGAAGAAACGAAGTTTACAAATTTATTTACATTTTTCCTTGCAGTTCAGTGCCGAATCAAATGATTGGGAAGGCCACTACGAGTTCAGAGAAGTATGAATGTGAGTAAAACACCAATTAAGGTAGTAATTGTTACTTGGTTGAAATCAACTACTTTTATGGCAGTTTCATAAATATAAGAAATCCAGAGCTTTTGGAGTACTATTTGTGTGCTATGTATACAGAGTAGGAGCTAAAACAAGACCACATAGTCGGTCAAGCCGTTGTTCTTCCTTACATGATACACATATACCAATATTTGAACTGATTTAGGGATTTCATCTCACAAATTGTCCATCCATAAGCCTGAATTTACTGAATAGTTTCAGATGCTGAAATCAAAAGTGCTTGGAGCAGTAGCACCAATGGTCAAGAACTACCAGCAAATTTATTTGAGTATTTGAAGAATACAATTAACAAGGCCAGTAGTGGAAGTCAGTTGATGCACATGTTCAGCTGTGATGGTATAACACTTCCAGAACATTTCCCAAATCTGCCAAGAATATTTCTTCTCCAAAGTGTACGAAGGGTGTTCGACATAGCGTCATCGATATTTCAAAAAAGGAAATCCGGTAAGAAGGAAGTCAAGTGTGAGCTGACCGAGGATGAAATGTACATAATACAGTATATTGCCGGGTACATACTACAGAAGATGAAAAAACGTTGCCGAGATGCAGACGAGTTTGACTTGATATGTCAATTGATTGACTCTGAGCCCAATAACAACGTGTCGCCGAATTCATTGATATCCGTACTCCAGAAGAAGGATTTTGGCCAGTTGACAGTACCTGTCCAGGGACTACTAAATGCACTGATGGTCGTTGAGACAAAATTTAGATCAGGCTATCAACACCATAATATTATTGAAAATTTAATGCAGGATATAGATCTGACAACATTTACCATAGCAATTCAAAACTCCATAACAAATCAGTTACTGGAAAAAATCTTCCGTTACTACATCAGAATTCGTTGCTACCAAAAAGCAAGAGTTATAAACTCAGAACTTCAAAATAACAAGGACCAAAACATTAGTCAACGCAAGGCACTGAAGTCTATTAGTAACAAAAAGTGATTTGTACTAATGCGGAGAAATTTTCCTCTTCAATTATCGAAAACTCTCCTATCATTATTAAATGAAGGACTGTACCTTGTAACGTGAATGCGGTGGATCAATCTTCTTTTCCAATCTCTGTAAACCGTTCTATTATGATTTGACGAATAACTGTGCCATTTTGTTTATATGCAGTTGTTCAATTTTCCATCTCCGTAAACTGATCTATTAGTATTTCCCAAATGACTGTGCTATTTTTCTTATTAAATGCAATTGATCAATTTCCGTAAACTGTTCTAAATAGTATTATTAGGATTCAAGATTTGCTTCTAAAACTACATTCATTGCAGTGAAGAATTTATCAACTCGAAGACTTTCTGTGTGCCCATTTCGGCACAATAACAAGCATATAGAAACAGATTCAAACAAAAATCAAATTGGCAAGTATGACGTTATAATTCAATGGCAAACACGAACGCTAGGCAAAATCAGCTGTACTGGTGGTCATTGAAAAATGGGAAAAAATCAAATTATATACTTACTACAGAATATTGGGCAACAATAAGTCTTCGAGTTGATAAATTCTTTATTGGAATGGATATAGTTTTGGAAGATATACTAAGTTCAGTACCACCAGCCATATATTCACATATTATGATTCAACGAAAAACTGTGTCATTTTCCTTACAGTGGATCAATTTACGAAAGCTGTCCTATTATGATTTCACGAAAAACTGTCATTTTACTTGCAGTGGTTCAGCTTTTTTTTTAATTTCTGTTAACTGCTCTATTGTGATAAAGAAATGTGCCATTTAATTTAAAGACAGTGGATCAATTTTATTTTGCAATTTACGAAAATTGTCCTAATATGTTTTCATGATACACCGTGTCATTTAACTTGCAGTGGTTCCATTTTCTTTTTCAATTTCCGTCAACTGCTCTATTGTGATAAAGAAATGTTCCTTTTGATTTAAAGGCAGTGGATCAATTTTCTTTTTTAACTTCCGAAAAGAGTGCTTTTATGATTCATCAATGAACTGTTTTATTGAACTAAAATAAATATGCTCAAATGGCATTTTTCCAACGTTTATGTTCAGTTCATACCATAAAAAGCACCAAAAATAGGGATTTCACAATGATATTTCAGACTACTCAGGAAACTTTTGACGCTTAGCGTCAGAGTGCAATGAATCATCAATTAGGACATTTGAACCCTTGGTATGCTTCAAGTCTTTTCTGACACCAATGATTCTTTGAAAATGGCCATACCGCTCCAGGTCAGGGTTTTCGCAAGTACCACCGGATTTCCTGATTTGGCCAAAAAACGCCTCCAAAGGATCCTGATTCAGTCTCTTGGTGATAATGTAATAA
>ATSW01007303.1:0-15176 GCA_000444245.1 Botryllus schlosseri
TTTATTTGTCACACCAGTGAAAATCCGGTACGGACCAGGATGACGACGAGGGGCCGCAAGGCCTTAGTACACAGTCGCCACCTGAAGGAGTATACACATTATATTCAATGGCACAAAACAAATGACAATAAATATACAAAACTACAAGAGAAGCAGAGAAAAAAATTACAATAAGGATACACGAGCTATAAATATTACAGTTTCAGGACAGCAGTGCAGAAAAGGGTCAAGAGAGTAGATTATACGGTACTTTTCAACAATAAGACAGTATAGTTGCAAAATCGGCATATTACCAATTATACTTATCTAATATATATTTCCGATAGCGTTTTTTAAATAGATGATCGGGCAAATCTCTGAAGTCTTCTGGTAGAGAGTTCCAGGTAGCGGCACCAATATAATAGAAACTTTTCTGGGAGGACGATTTATCTACACGCGGAAGTAACAAACCATTAGCTGAGGCAGAACGAGTGAAGTGCGAGTGTACCGAGGCAAAAGTAGTGAAATGTTTGTCGAAGAAGGATCTATTTTGATGGAAGATATTGTGCATCATTTTTGCCGTTTCGTATTTTATGACGTCTGTCACTCTCAGAATACCAAGTTTTTTGTATTCTGGCAGCAATCTACGANGNANACCTACACCACTTAGTGCCCGTATAGCACTATTTTGGAGAGTGATAATGGGCTTAAGATATGTAGAATGGGTGTGACCCCACACACTGACACAGTATTGTAATTGTGAATGAAAGATTGAAAAATATATCGACCGCAGACCATNACGCGATAACAAATTTTTTAGCCTATGCAAAATACCGGTGGCCCGAGATAATTTAGAGGTGACGAGATAGATGTGATGTTTCCATGACAACTTGTTGTCTATTTGAATGCCAAGATAACGGACTGATTCAGTAGGAAGGATAGTGNAGTTCCCGAAAGGAATGGAAAAGGTTGGCTGGGTGCGGATTCGCGGAGGAAGGAAAAGGATGATTTGAGTTTTATCAGGGTTTGTTGTGAGGCGGTTTCTCGTCATCCACGAGTGAATTTTTTTCAGCTCGTGGGAGACTTGGTACTTCAGTTCTTCTGTGGAGTTTGCGTGTCCAGAAAAACAAGCATCGTCAGCAAATAGAACACTTTGTAAAGATGTTGCGCGATGTAGATCGTTAATATATAGAAGAAATAGCAACGGACCCAAGACTGACCCTTGTGGGACCCCGTATGTTATAGTACTGCATCTGGATACTGATTCATTTATACTGACATATTGTTTGCGTTGGGATAGGTAGCTGGTAATTAGGTCTCTGGCAACCCCACGGAAACCGTACGAATATAGTTTTTCTATGAGGATGGAATGACATACTGAATCAAAAGCTTTGCTTATATCGTATTGTATCGTATTGCTTATATATGTATACATACATGCAAAAGAAAGTGCATTTTCGAAAATCGATCTCTCAATTTCGTTTTGTCTGATCAGTCTGGTTCGTCCAATTGGTGACCTTTGCAAAAGATAGTCAGTATATCAACGTTTACACTTCAGAGGCTTTGAAAAACAGCCATGACTTGGTGTCGGATATTCGGATAAACTCTCCGGGTCCAATCTTTCTTTCTTTTTGTCTTTGGTCTGATTATTATCTATCTGCTCGTCATCCGAAAAGTGCGCAATTCAATTCCAGTTCGACAAAACTGAGTCGTGGAATCCCCAGAATCGTATCCGCTCCCACTGGATCTTGCTCCTGGTGAATCAGGTCTCGCTTTCTGCCCTTCACGCTTCAATTCCTGAACGCGGTCAGGTCTACTTTTTCTACGCAGCGGTGTCGGCGTCCTACGCAATCGCCCACCTCCACGGTATCCGCTGTCTTCGGAACTGGCGATACAATATTTTATATAGATTACTTTAATTTTATTAGAACAGAGTCAAATTAATTAATGGTCATCAACTCACTCGGCCAGCCAAGGGAAAAGGATCACCTGCCACTCAGCGTACGTAAGCACCATACACAACAGGTTTGTCAGGAGATTGATGTCGAAGATCAGCAGGTAGACGATTTCTGGTAACACGAAGGCTATCTGTGTTGCTGTTGCTACAATGTCAGAAATTACGCAAAGTCCCATTAGTTTGGAGTACTTCCTCATTAGGTTCAACTGCTTTCGGCCTTCTTTGCGCTTCCGCCTTTCCGCATCAGTTCTGCAATTGAAAACCAGGTACATAAGCAGTAAGCCACGTGCATTCCCAAAAACGAACTGTTATGCGTTAGGAAATCGCGAACACAGATACCAACGACGATACGATATCATTCCTACCTTTTTGAATGCCTGGTAGTAGTCCTGCTGAATTTATGTTTTACCGTCCTCAGAAGCGTATTCCCTTTCAATTTCGAATGCTCCGAGTCGCTAACGGCAGGACTAAGTGGGTTTTCTGATGAAACCGAATGATTATGTCCTCTGGTATAATGATAAATCCCCGTAGTCGCTTTGCGCATATCTGGCGAGTCATTGCGTCGCATATCGATTGGAACATCTGTACTCTCGTTATCTGTATCGGACATCCGGGGTGTCTTCTCAAATGAGAAATTCTGTTTGCCATTCAAGGCGAGGGGGGAGATGGGGTGCACTAATGGGCTACCGGGCCGGCTTGTTGTAGCATGAAATACCTCATCCTGGTATTCTTCGTGACCAGAATTTTGACCGTCATGATCGTCCGATCTGCTGAGCGTGGAGCTTTTAAAATTAGCAGATTTACTTGGGGAAGCTGTCCTTGCGGCTCGATACTTTGCCATTTCCCTACTTAGCATCGGGTATAGGAATAGACCAAGCAAAATACCCTGGAAAATCACCGTTAAAACTATGGTTAATGCTGGTGCAATCTCAGGAGAATCTTCGGACACTTCCTTGCAGCCACCTTCTGTCGCACGGTACTCCCATCCCGTAATCTGTGGCACGCAATACAGAATTGGCATCGCCAGAGCACAGATGATCATAAGTACCAGGCTCAACCAGCTTACTCGCGTCACCATCGGGTTTAAACTTTTTCTTATGACGGGGTTCGTGTAGAAAATGCTTTGCCGAACCCACAAGAAAAAGTATACGGGGAATAGTGTGAGGCAGAACATAACAACACTAACAGTAACAGTAGCGAAACACAGTTCATCACTCTGCCATGCCAGGAATGCTGTAACATGATTGCTCAGGACTCGAAGTACAAATCCGATCGAACTGGCAGCGCATAGTCCTTTCAGCCAAATCTTCTGCGGCGCGTCTCGTCCAGTTTTAGAGTTGGATTTTCTCTGACAGGCATACTTCGTCAATTGAACTGCCAGATACATTGCTACAACGGTCAATACGACGAATATCGATTCACACACCAACCAATACTTATGTAAATACGGAGATTGGACTAAAACCGTAGAATTAGTTCCAGGATCCTCCATGGTCGAGCTTTTTCTGCCCTCAAATCGAAGATAACGAACAAGTTACCTCCTTACATGTCAGCACATTGAATCGTTCTGGCATTTCATATACGCGCTACCATATAATGACAATCTCGGTGTCATGCAGCAATATTGCAGTGGGCGTATAACTCATTGACACACAGGATTATACACAATGAGTTTTTGTGACGTAAATTCTCCCATCTGTTTGTACATCTTTTGTGTATTAATGATATATCATGGTGAGTAAATCGCTGTCGAATAAGTCGATATCATTATGCAACGTCTGGTTAGTGTGAACTGTAGATCCATTGAGCGCAACCACATGACACCATCGCTATAAAATCAAATGGTTTAGAAACGTCAACAAATTTGACACATGCAGTCGTTGGCTACTTGGCCAGTGTATTATTTTGCATAGCCCATATCATTCATGAACAATATGTTTTCGTCACTGACATGCGATTGCACCTGATTTATTCGTCCTTCCAAATTTCAATTGCGATATTATGTTGTTTGCTATGGATTGCAAAATATATGGTAATCTACGTAACTAAAGGAAACCGATGGGATACGCTGGAGTTGAATAAATTGAGATCCCAATTTTGTATGCGTTGATCTAACCGTGATTGGTCAGCGCGTTCTTCCGATTGTGAGTGCATTGAGTTGAGATGATTCTATCTTCATTTCATATAGAAAAGCCAAGACTGTCCCGCCAACGTACTTACAGATGACGAACTGCTGGAACTTGGTAGAAGAACTGTAAAGATGTTGTCACCAAATGGTAGCAGCTTCGTGGATGTGTAAGAGCTACAGCCATGTGAATTAGCTTTATTACTATATTATTCGGTACTTGAATCAGAACAAAGATATAATCCTGTTGCTTTTTCAATACGTATGGGTAATGGCTATATATACGTGGGCCCTGCCGCTCTGTGTACTTGCGTACGACGGTATGCGATATATAGTGTATCTGTATACTGAATAGCTATTCTCCAGGGTTAAGAGCTTTGTTACCATTGCATTCATTGTCACCATTGTCATGCATTTCGCATTCACCAAATGATCAATTTGCTTCAGAGACCACCGTCAGCATACCACACTCTTATCTCTGCTGATCCGAATTTCAGGCAATGTGAAGTCTTTGAAAATGTTTACGCCACAGTAATTGGTATACCAAAATTTGCTAGGTGCTACTTGTGTAAGGCTAATAGAAGTATAGATCGATGTAAGCGTCGCAGAAATGTGGCTATTTCGATATATGATGTAGATATGTACGGTGTGTCCAATGTCCATTGCGTCCAAAAACGAATGAGCATATATTGAAATTTTAAAGGTTGCGCAATCAAATTCGCTCAATTTTGGAGTCATTTCGTGGCGAACTTGGCTTGGATCGAAAATCGAGAGGTTTGTTGGACTAATCACTAAATCCTTTTAACGATTTACGAAAAAAAAACACTAATATATATCGAATTACACTGCTAGCAAAGCTTACCCCGAAAGAAAGTGACAGACAGCGTCGAATAGAGAGAATTGATCACGACGCATCGACTGAAGAATGTTCGCCGGACTATAGTAACCAATGCTTAGTGGGAGACGTTGAGCGATGTAAAAAATGCCGTTTCATTTTTTATATTAACCGCATCAAAGTGAAATTATCTTAATATTGCAACGCAGCTGGTACCGAGGACAAGAAACGTGATGAAATAGTTCATGCGGAAGGTGTAAGCGAAATCGATCCTACAACGAAAGAGAGCCATCCGACAAAACCGGCCCCCACATCCCCGCCTGCGATCCACGCAGCCAAAAAAGCGGCATCCGACTGTATGCTTCCCGATTCTACTAAAAAAAGACGCGCCAAAAAGTTGACGGTATGACTATTTTTAATATCAGGCTGGGATTCCCAAGCCGCGAGTTTAGTATGATCGGTTATCGCAGATCAGATCAGTCAAATCCTTCTGTAGCAGTAATCGTAATCGTAAACCATAAGTTTAATTTGATTGATGAGTTCCGTCGTCCGTGGTTAAGTTGCGTCTTCATTTAGGGAAGAGATAAATTGAGCGCGGATGAAAGTCTACACGAGGAAGTAGGTTTCAGGTATTATCATCCGCTTCTTTGCAATATGGCTGCGTTACGATAAAACTACATTGATTCACGAGGCGTCCGCGACATTTTCAGGCGTTCTCCGCGAAAACGGACCAAGCCAGTTAATCCAAACGACTATATCAAAAGATCGGCTTCCAAGCAGGCATCTCAGAAGATCCACAACATATTAAAGGGATCAAACTCCGAAGTCAGTGTTCACTCTGACTCTCCTGACGCCGAGAAACGCGTCAGGCGTCGGTCGAAACGCAGGCTTTCGCCACCCGCAGTCGACCCGACCATGGACCAACTGGAAGACATTGAGCGCAGCAACGAGAACGAAATATCACCGCAGCCGCCAGGAATATCAGTAAAAGAAGAGCGAGTATGAGTTTTTATTTAATTTTTCAAACATGCCGCCGGTCAGCTGTCTTCACTGTGACCATAATGAATCCGTGACGTCAGACCTTTGTTATACATTTCTCTCCCTCACCTATACGAACTGTCATATTTTTATACAGATGGAACAATTCTATGGCGATGTCTACTTCAACACAAAGGTTCAGCCGCAGAATTCCATCATTCCACATCGAGATGACCTTTCCGATCACACTGTTACGTATTTTCGCGATATGTCACTCACGTCAGCGGCTGCGAACCGTCTCGAAACGCGTGCGCGTTCGGTGTCGCCCGGATGTGTAAACTTTCCAGAAAACGCAGATAGCAATCGCGATTCCACGGTCCCGACGACGGTTTTGCCTCACAACTTGGTGGTGAAACTTGAAAAAATTGACGCGCCGTCCTATCGGATTTCTCAATCCGGTAACGAGGCGCAAACTCAAGCATTGGACTTGCGGATTAATAAAGGTTCTAATTCGCGAAAACAAACCTCACCGCTTCTCATTAACGCACTCTCGGAGCCATTTGTAAAGGATCACGATAAGATCACCGTAAATTCCGTATACTCGACATCAAGCCTTCACTACAGAAACTCCGTTTCTGCCGGTCCTTCGAGAAATGCTCCGGATTCGATTCATCCTACTCACGAATTCCCGCACGGCGCTTCGGACTACGAGATGGTGAGTAATAAAGTTATAACATCGATGTATAAGACGAGGTGCGCGCGGGAATTCTTTTGTAGCAGGGTCGGGACTGCAGAACGCGAAAGCGTACGCTGGACAAATGGCTTGATAGCAATATTGCTGAAGGTGATTGTCTTCAATTGTTCTCTTTTTAGCTACTTATACGCTCGGTACGATTTAGATCTGGATTTGTCCCAGCTAAAGCCCACGCCAGTTATACCTAAATCACTCAAAAAGGTTGTAAAACCAAGGGCTGGAAAATCAGGCGGCATGGAATTTCAAGAATACCTTTCTCCCAGAAAAAGAAGGCGGTTCGTTTTTACTGTTGATATTTGTATACACTGTACAGAAGGCGTGTCAAACTCAGATTGCGTCGCGGGCCGGTTTCAAACCTTCAAATCGTTTGCGGGCTGGACCAGTCAACTCATTCCAAAATGTTACCTAATGCCTTTGCTTTTCACCTGAATACGTCACTATTTTATATAGATAGTAATGAATAATGATATATAACATTGCATCACGATTCATAAAGGTTTTATTATAGAATATCTGTTAACATTCTATAGTTTTATGCCGTCTAGCAAGTAGCAACAATTAACTTTATTCGCGAACAATGGAATTGGCGAAATGTGATGATTGACCGGTTGAATGCAGATATGAAAGGCTAAAATAGTGGCGCCAATTACGATATAAGTTGGCATATTCCCCTTGCTTTAGTCATAATGTGGCATTAGCCCTGCGCCTGCGTTGTGAGGGATACATTTATTTAGATATGAACGCGGACGTTGGAATTTGGTTTATCATGATTAAACATAGATTCTTGTTTATCCGGAGTTCAGTAACCCTTTGAGTCGGAAGTGACACAGTATTGAGGCCACAGATATTTGAATTAATTTATGTGTAAATAATATATTATCCGTGCAAATTGCACATAACGGTTCCGCATGGGCTATTTCGCTACTGCGAACGGATACTTTTTGGTCCGTTTTCCCATTAAACTCTGAACAAAGTGTGCGCTTTTTTACCTTCTCGAAATTCGATGCCAATGTCACCGACTTGTTTCTAGTGGCAACTTTAGAGCGAGAACGCCGCACCGCAGTCGAGTCGTAGTCGACATTTGCTGTCTTAAGGGATTATTTAATGGAAGCATTTCATGTAATAAAATCTCAACATCAGTTTCAAATGTGGTGGAGACTATAAGCATTTTTCAATCTGCCCAGAATTGCTTCGCGGGCTGGATGAAATCGTCTGGTGGACCGTATATGTGACACCCCTGAAGTACTGTATAGTGTACGCTGTACGTTACATGTAATGCTCTAACCTGGACATTTTAGGCCAGGAAGAACAAACTACACGGATAAAAACGTTTCTTCTTTGACACTCGGGGGATTTGAAGGAGATCAAAGCGGGGACAGCAATGGGCGCGACGATAGCTCGGACAGTGTTACAGCCCTAAAAAAGACCAAGAAACGAAAAAGAAAGCGCGGTATAGCTTTGGGAATGAGCATATAGACATAAACAGCCGTAAAATGTTCGGACTAAACGATAATACCTGACGTGGTAGATTGAACACATTCATAGTCTTATGAGAAACCGAAACCTATATGTACAGATCGAGATAGAAAATTGTTACCGTAGCCGGGTAACTGAGGATACAGTGTATATGCATAGTTATAGTTTAGACGTAGGAGCAGCAAGCAGGTTCGTTTCAGCGCTGTTGTACCTGCTGACCTTACGAAGCCGAGTCTATAGATTAGATAATTTATGCTGTAAGTTGAGTCATCGAACGTTAGAACACGTTTTCGAGATTAATTTGGTGCATGGCCAAAGTAAGCGTTTACTGAAGAGTATTTCATGATTCAATTTCCAATGTATGTCTTAGCATTCAGGCGACTCTTATACAACGAATTACTGAATTTATTTGAGTCACTTCCGTCGGCATTCCTGAGGTCTACGCGACGCATTTACTCTCGTCGATATAACAGATTATCGCAAGCCTAAATTATCGAAGAAGACCAATAACTCGGAGAATGACGCCGAAATGTCGTTTCCCTTCGTGGTGGTATCGAGCGATTCCACCGCATCCAGCGAGGTGGACGCGACAGCTTACGAGGTGTCGTCGCTGTTTCGATACTCGCAACAGCCAAACGCACTACTTGAACAAAGTTCAGACACAAAGTGTCAACCTATACGAAGAGACTCGGTAGATGTTTCTCGCTACTCTCCTGAAGGTTCGGCGCATGACCCGTATCTTTCAGACTTGCCCATTCCGGCCAGTACCGTCTCTGAGTTAGAGCTCGCCATAGAAAAAATGAAAGAGAAAATAGAGAGAGTGACTCGTGAAAGGGAAGAGAGACTTTCGTCAGAGATTACGCTAGATGATCCTGGTGAACACAACAGTTTGCTTATGGACAAGTTTTTTGACAGTATTGCCGATCGCGATGTTTCGCAGCTAGATCACGCGCTTAAATCGGAGCGGAGAAATGAAGTTTCCATTGTGTTCGGTAACGGAGATCCCATCACTAAAGACAGTTTGATACCGCGGTCTGACCATACAGTTCTGGAGGGCGGGGACGCAGTCAAAATCCACAGAAAACATTTAAAAGATAAAAGGGCCGGCGGTATTCGTGAAGGCGCCTGTAAGATGACGGAGAACGGATCTTCGACCACGAAAGAAGTCGCAGAATGGACTATGGAACCGAGAAAGGCGTGCAAGGATGCCCGGGTATTTTCAGCACTATGAGCTATCTATATCAGCCCTTAGCCGCCTATCTGCGTTTCGGTCATACATATAAATAGGCTGACTTAGACAACTCCTATGTTGTCTAATTAGAAAAGTGGTTTTTAAACTGTATAGCAGCCTACGCAAAAGCATTTTAACCAGTACGAGAAGAGTTGGAGGTTTCAATGTGCGTTTAGTCTACTAATAGCTGACCTTAGCAGTAGCTAAAATCCCTGTAAATACACGATTTAATTACTACTTCGGCAGTGTGACGATTTCACGTTGGTTTTATTGCGTCACTACGGACTACGCAAAATAACTGGCGAGCTTGGATAACAAAAAGCAACTCGGGAAAACAGCTTAATTCATCAGCATAGTAATCTAGGGATGGTGTGAACCTCTGAAAGGTTTAGGTTCGGGTGAACGCGAACCTTTTTAAAAGGTTCCGTGAGAACACGAACGTGACCTGACGTCATATTGCTCATGCCAATGATACCTAGCGACGGCTCGGGTCACATAATGCCACAATGCTGCAGTACATACTGACTTTTTAAACGTCGCCAAATGTGTCAACTGGAGCAATCAAATGATATAATAATTCCATGACAATATCTTCCGTCGCTTTGCCAACAATTTCGACGAGGACTTGCGAGGGAATATATAAGCTTGCGCCTTTACGGTCTAGTCCAGAACGGACAATGTATTCGGCGTCTGAGTGTTACTACGTTGATATTGAGCAGAGTGTAAAACGGGTTTTACCCCATTAACAAGTTATACAGCAGTAACGAACACCCCGATTTCACGGATTTGGTTCATTTGATACAATAAACATATGAAATCGAGATGGAGCCCGTACGCTTGCTATATTTTTATGAGACAACGATATCAATTTCATTGATTGATTGGTTGAATAAGCATCATTCGCTGACTACCTACATGTGGCGTATTTCGCTCTTGATATTGTATGATTTCGGGTCAGGCTCACGGCAGAGAGTCACTAAATATTCACAAACAGCAAGCTGGATATTTCTTGCAAACTTTTGTAACAAAGAGGTAAAATTTTTGAGATTTTCAAGGTGCATGCTCGTTTAATGTTGATTTTTCATGCTATGCCAGCGCCACCCAGAGTGACCCGCAGTAGAAATGCAATAGGTTTCAACCAAAGATGTTATAATGACGTGAAAATTGTAATATATGAAGAAGGTTCACAGTGCAGATCCTTCCAAGGTTCGTTTGTGAACGTGAGCCTATAAATTTCCGAGGTTCGCACACAGAACGTGAACCTGACGTTTATGTTAGACCATCCCTATATTCAGCATAAATTTCAACCATGTCTAAATGGAAAAATTATACATCGATTCATAGCCATCGAACACGGAGGATAATGTTTATCCTGATGTCTGGTTTGGATGAAATACTTTCTGAGGTGGCCATGAAGCCCAGCTTCTTGAAACAGCACATTATGCTAGTGCTGCAGAACGCAGTCGCATCCATCACATTCAATTATATGTTATCTTATTATATTCATTGGTGTCATGGTAGAGTAGTAACGCCAATAACTAATAAGTACCCGGGGTTTGAGTAAAATACGACATTTAGGAGCCACGCAGGTGATACAAAGTGTAGTAAAACGAATTGGTGGCACGTGCTAGGAATAAATTTAAGAAACACTGAATTTGATTAATTATAGCTAAATGCCGATGATCTTATTCGTGAAATGTTTCTATGCTCCGATTTCAATTCTAATTCAATTTATGGCTTTCCGGCAAATGCATACAGAACTGTATTGTGCGAAACGCTTGTAATAAAGCCGTTTGTCATAGTCATTCTCATGCCTATGGGAATGAATTCGGATATGCACCTAATTCAAATTCTAATTCAATATGGAAAACCTAAAAAATTTCCAGTTGTCTAAATCTTCATAATTATAGGCATTATATAGAACCAATCCGTCCGTTGTGTGTGTCGAATTGTCGATTACTAACGCCATATTACATATGACGTCACAGTTTTATCAATTTGATCGAATGCGTCTTATGATGTGATGTTTCATGTTGCCAAATTCTCAAAAAGCAAAATTCGCTATAGTAAGATATCCGTAAGACCGAACACGACCCACGTTGAAATGGAGGCGGTTTGTACCGCTCGTTGAGTGTAATGGTGAATTGGTGACTTGATCTTTCAGGAAAAAATCAACCGCTTGATCAACCCGCCGCAAATAAGAAAACACAATAAAATGGCGAAGAACGACTTCGCAACTTCTTGCCTGAGAGATGCAGCACTGTTCTGAACGAGATTATCTGCCATGACGTCACTACCTCCAGAAGGGAATGATAACTGTAATTTTGCGACTTTCTCTATAGCATTATATGAGTTCTTAATTTATTTGATTTCTGGTCTACAGTGTATGTCGCCGGTTGTTATCCGGGTTACGGCGCACCATAAGAATTTCAAAAGTATCGCTCTGGCATTTTCTATATACTTGCACTTACGGCACGCACAGGAAATTTGAGATACGAAGGAATCGCGAATACTCAAGAGTAGCGCCACCATGCGATCACGAAATTTCGAAGTGATGTATCGACCGAGGATGACCGTGACAAGTTATATACTAGGAAATGTAAAATGCACACGCCTCCCACATACTAATAACTACATAAACATTCCAGCTTCATGTTTCTCAATATGCAATGAACTGTATTTTAGATGCCTCATTTTTCACAAAGCCAGGGTATTATTCTAAAGTCTGCTCTACTCGAAATAATCTCCACTCTTTGGAAAAAGCTGACCAAGTTTTTCCTTCAAAGCAGGTAGCGCGATTTCTGCGCCATGATTTCAACATCTATTTGTAATGTTATTTGTGCCAAAGGCTCACTAATTGCAATCAATAAAATTTCGTTCCTGTACAGCGATTTTTGTCGCCATGATGAGCTTGTTTTGGTTGCGACTATTTCAAGTATGTGTTCTGTGATAATATTCATAGTGTAATGAATGAATAGCAGATTGATGGTAGTTAGTCAAAGATAACCATTCACCATACATCCCACATATGCCGTAGACTTCACAAGAATGACGGTTATCCTGACATTGGAGGTAAATACAACATTCATATTGCACAGCAACATTCAAAATATATCATTTATTCAGTTCATTTGGATCATTATGAACAACGCAACCACAATAGTGTGACTACTTCCGTCGTTTTATAGATCTTTATAACCGGTGATTATGATTGATACGATAAACATGTTACATATATTATTGCACATAAGCTTCCTAAAATAATTCGATATAGGTGTCATGCGAGAACCAGTATCCTACAAAACAGAATCTGATGCAGCAGAAAAACCGGTTTAAAGTTTTCATAACTCTATTATACTCGATCATCACATATTTCAACACTCACGCCGTCGCCGATATGTAAATCGATGATTAAATTTATCGGTAGCCTACCCCTTGCCAGATTTATCCATTCGAAACCGATTGATGCTGCCCGTATATGTATTATATTAAGACTGGTGAAAATAGAAATATGTATATGATATGTTTTGGCTAAGCATATCGGCTTGTCGCCAGCTGACTAATGGTAGCGAATCACCGGCAAGTCTGCTGTATTCGTGCCAGGAGAGCATTCCGGTCATCACACATTTATAGTAGCTCGGATCGTGTGACTTTCGTCTGTAAATATCAAACGACATTAATGAGCAGAATGAGTGTGCGTAGGCCTATTCAAGTAATTTTGCAGAATTACGTTGAACCACGTGACAAATTCCTTCGATAACACAAATGCATGTGGAAGATTTCACTCCTGTGGTTAGGTTGGTTGGTGAGAAATGATTCCAGAGATACACTTTATTACTGTAGTGTAAAATATGGAATATTACAGTTAATATATTTATCATAGGTCGCACTAAACAATTGTGACATATCCAGCACAACCGCATCGCTCTATTTATATATTATTATCCATTCCAATAACATAAGACCGCGTACTCGTTGTAATTGTCGAAGACAAATCAGTCCACAGTTTCATGTGACTAAAATGGAGCCGGTGTCAATAACGATGTAATCCTGTAGTAAATTGAGTAGTGCAGTATAGAGCGTATCTACTTGTGTACAAATATATAGTTTTATTCATCGACTATTTCAACAGCGGTCGAAATCAAAGTACTTTTCAATTGTCAAATTTTGTCCCATCAAAGTACTTTTCAACTGTCAAATTTTGTCGCATTTTAATTTGAAGGTAGAGAGATCTATATCTTTTCACGCGTGAAACCATTACAATTATCTCGAGAAGGAAACTATGGAATCTTATGTTCCCTCTGTGATATAGTTGTACCAAATTGGCACATGCTGCGTTAGCGAATAAATGTCAGGTGAGCACGTATGCGTGTGAGACTTTATGCTGCCGACACGCTGAGTAATTAGTAACTACTATGACTAAGTCCGCTAAAACCATGGCTTGATATGGACACAAATTTGACAATGCAGAATACTTGCTGACTTCTAGTGTAGAACACAAATTTTTATTTCCTGTTTTTGTCGTGCTGAAGTTTAAATTTTGTAGATAAAATGCCGGGAGTCACTTGATTCGAAAGTGATCGTCCTCCGAACTTCAGATAAGATTGATCGATGATAGCGTGTGTTCACTAATTCGGTTGCGGGTTTCCGCAATTGGTCTCGATATCAGCACGATCCAGCTTTGATCAAATAAACGAGCTAGGGTTGATTCGAAACGAAGGAATGGAAATACTAATTATATACAACGTAAATATCACACTAAAAGAAATGTCGTTTTACGTATTATAGTGAGTGATGAAGACCACTCAAAAAGCAACACTTCTGACGAATTCATTAATTTCATAAATTTATGTTTCTTCGATTTGTTCGGTAGCATTTTAGTTTGACGTTGGAAAATTTTGATTGTAATATTGATAACTAGTGAAAATCAAAATAACATTGGCAATTTGGCGTCGAAGCACATATACAAGATAACATCAGTGATGTATATAGACGCTACTATAATAGCCTACGTCAGTTTGTGCCGTATGAGAGCAACGTATGATATGTATCAAATCCCGAATCAAGTTTTCGTCTGCCCCCAAGCAAGCGAAATGCGTTTGGTTGTTATAGAAGGAATAGTCTCATCAAGCATAAGTCGGATTCGTTGCCATAAGCTATCGGCCTGATAGTAAAACTATTTTGTAGGCGACTGCATATGCCTATCAGCGATTAAATAACACTGTTGACCTGTACAATATACTTGACGGCAGTTATCTTTTTGATTGATAGTATAATGACCATACTATATTGGCCAGGAAGTAAACGGTATAGTACCATAGATAGTTTGATGGCATAAATTAATTACAGCGGACAGAGACGAACACAAAATCTCCGTACATGAGAATATGTCGTAATTGCCACGAAAATAGATTCGATGAATCCATCGGGTATCAATCAATTTTCCAGCCTCTATGTGCCAAGTTATTGTCATCCTGGTCAGTTGCGGTCTTACCTGCGCCCAACCTATATTTGTTAGACTATACGTAATCTGCTATACTCGAACGACTTCAAAATATCACATTTGCATTAATATATATATAGTTCCGAATACGTGACACGCTATCCATGGAGATATAATATAAACGGCTGTTACAAACGATGCACCCAGGTCAGGTTATATTTCTATAAATTACAAAACAATACATGGTAAGAGTTTCAGTTTTCGTTTGGATCAGTGGTTCCCAACCTTTTTCGACCCATCGCCCCCTTTTCAAGGTCAACACCAATCATCGCCCCCCAAAATTTTGTGCACCGATAATTGGGCATACAGACTGTAATCACTGGCGGGGTGACTAAAAA
>ATSW01007304.1:0-16631 GCA_000444245.1 Botryllus schlosseri
ATTTCACATCTGCATTGGGGGACCGTTTGGTGAATCAGCTTTTCCCGCCTAGACGCGCGAAGCGCGAAAAATTTCAGTAAATCATGATTGAATCAGGCAATATGATCGGGAATTACATATATATTGCTATCAATTTTGATCATCTCCCTGCTCACGTAATCAGATTTACCGGTAGAGCTGAGCGAGGTATGTTTTAAAACGTAGGACCGCCCAATAATAATTAGACAACTTCGGGCGTATACCCATTGGCAGGAACGAAACAGCACTTCGTCAGCCTCGCCCCCCCCCACAAAAACTTGGGTTTGGGGGTCTCATAGGGTGATAAACCGACCCCCTCATCACAGTGTTCGCTTTTGCCACGAAATTAGCTGCACTGTTTAGTGAGCCAGCTCGAAGCGCGAAAATTTTCGATAATTCATGATACAATCGGTCAATAAGATCGGGAATTGCTAATATATTGCTATCAATATCTTGTCCTCTCTGCTCACGTTATCAGATTTACCTGAAACTGTAGGGCCCGTAAATAATAATTAAACATCTTCGGACGGACCCGTTGGTATGACTTCGTTACATGATTTTATTTCGTGACCTCCTGTCTGCTATATCAAAAATATAGAATCGCTCAAACGTACTAAACTAAAAGACGCACACGATTTCAAATTGGTATTTCTTCACAGGCATATATTTTTTTCCTGCTGGATGGTATTTGTCTTCTGAGGTTCAGATTGCCAAGACAGGAAGCAACATATGGCGCCAGTCATTTAGGCGGCTATGGACAATTTAACCTATTATTTTGTATATATAACGAAGTTTTCGGTCTGCGTAAGGGCAGTCTGTTTCGGCCAAGCTTTTCGTGCTGCCGATCGTTCTGGCACACTTCTTGGAGTCGCATGCAATAAGTCCTAAATCGTTATATATCTTGGTGCGTAGTGGCGTATTAATGGCCAACGCCGATATGTCCATTTCTATAAATCTTGCGTGTTTTTTCTTGGGGGAAGAGCACCAAATAATCAATATATTTGGCAACTTTAAATCGCGCGCGGCGCGAAAATTTTTGGAAAATATTGCATAAATTTTCAAAAAATACTCTATAATTTATGCTAATTCACGAAATAATTTGGGGCCCCCTTCGAGCTCGGGCCCCCCCCAATTGGGGGGTTGGGGTGCGGCAGTTACGGTGCTGGCTGGACGTTATATTGATAAAATGACTATGATATTGGTGCCATAGGCCCATACGCGTAATTCGCCATCAACTATCTTTGTGTAAATAAATGGGTTTTTAGCACTCGTCCATGTCAATCGCCATCGCGGATTTCCGAGACAAGGCAGTTAATTTCAAGACATGCAGCCACGCAATTCGCTTTGAAATAATAAACTTCTTTCCAAGAAAGTTCATTTTGTTGCTGTTTATCACTATAGCCTACAGTTAAAGTTTGCAGCAGTACAGATGCCAGTTGCACGGTGATAGAGCTAAATTTGAACTAAAACTGGGGCGTCCTCGGGGGTCCGTGACGGTGCAAAGGGGGTCCGCAAAGACAAAAAGGTTGATAACCACTGTTCTAGACTTTACTTTTCTTATTAGCAGTGGTACGCAGTGTTTGGACCAAGTCACTACCTTCATGTCATTGCACATTTTGACTCGAGTCAAGGCAAGTCTATCGATTTTCAAAGTTGACTCGAGTCAAGTCACGAGTCAAGTAACAATTCAAGCCAAATTGACTTCTTGAAGTCAGAGTGATCATTGAAGTCATTACATTTTCTTGGCTGTGTGAAGGACAGATTAATTGGCCATTTATCTTGAATCAAATAATGAATAGAAAGATAAATATAAACATGCAAAAAGGCGCTGCATCGCCATCGCTCACGTAGAACTGCTAATAAAATACGTGAGTAACTGTACAGTCTGTTATCATCAGCCAAAATTGAGGATCAAATAGGGAATAGGAAAGAAATTGATATGGTATAGCACACAACCCATGCACACAGCTGTGAGATTGTAAGCACATAAACCCTATCCGTTCGATTTAAATAGAACAAGAGGGTTCGTAAAGGTGAGAACTGCGCAATGTAATAACTGAGCCGTTTAAGAAACAGGGATACATTGCTTTAATCTACTAATACTCTTACTACTGCTACTATGACAGCGTTAGCTGTGATCATTTCGTTTGAAGTTCATTCATTCGTAACGCAGCAATGGAGAATCACTAAATAACTGGTTGCTCTCACAAGTCGCAAAAACACGTAAACATACACACGATACAGTGATTCAATCGATACCGTATACTTTATGACATGAAACTGACTCGCAAATCTTGCTCCAAGCCCCGAGTCAATCCACATTTCTGAATCGTCGAATCAAGTCAAGTCATTTTTGCAAAGTGACTTTGAGTCAAGTCATAGGAAAAAGTTTATTCGAGTCCTCTTCGCCTCGATGATTAGAAATTTCATGCCGGTGACGTCATATTTTGTGATAGGATTGTCGATATACAATGTCCCTTCCAATTCTCTACTAGTTGCTGACGATTACCCCTGACGAGTGTCAGCGGAAAGTATTCGGGTTCATTTCAATATGAAGATACCACTCAGTTGTATCAACCTATCTCTTATAAGTAGTTCTATACGGCATGACAAGGATACAAGAGTGATCATATCTGCACTGACTCTGTCTGCGGAGCTGACGATTTTCCGTCTCCGTTCCGGGTCACCTACGACCTCCGCCTGGTATCGGAAGTAATCCGCTTTCATCTTGCTGTAGAAAACCTGTGAAACTTCGAGTTCAATTATTTCTAGACCTGATTTGGTCGCTTCGACATCCTATTGACACATGCGGGGGAATAGCGTAGTGGTGACGATAAGCGCTTACGAATCCGGCGGCCCCGGTTCGATTCCCGTCCGATGTTCATCTGGGCTCCTCTTCCCCCACCGTCGCCGTTCTTACGGCGATAAAAAAAAGCCCAGGAATAGACGCCACGAAAGAAAGCACTCACAAGGAATGGAAAGAACCAAAAAGAGCCGTGGCTTCAAAGAGATCAACATTGAAAAAAAACTGTTACATCGGGCACTCTAGGACCAGGTGGATGTCAGTCTAAAACAGAGGTCTCAAACTCAATGGTGCTCGCGGGCCAGTTTTCCAGTTTTGACGAAGCCGCGGGCCGCAGCATTTTTAGGAGTATTCTATGTCTTTCCAATTAGGCCTTATTTGGCGGGAATGAATTGTCCTATTGAAAGTGAGCCGATCCAGCAGACTATCAGTAAACATACATCGTCAAAATCGGATTCACTCTTGTATCNATTTAGGCCTGGGACGAAAAGAATCATCACATCTATCAATATTGGAATTGAATTGTTTTTGNACTTGATATATATNAANTATAAGATATAGACACCATATGGGCGGACTAATGTATGATGCCATCATAAAAGCTATCGGGTTATANTTTTGTAGCTACTATGAATATTTTGNATNNAACANANTGATAATAGAGNCTNATCTGATATCAAAACANTTTTANGTTGAGCATTGTAATTCCAATCCAGGATTTGNGTATACTTCTGATAAGTAGGCTATTAATAATCTCATNGCCAAATNTCNTCAAATATGGGAGCAGAAAAAATATAAATATATAAAATAAATATATTATTGAATGTGTCATAGTGATTGAAATGTCAGAATGCCGAACGGCCCATTGTTGTTACATCGTTGCAGCGTACCACTACGGTACTCGGTAGCTTTAAGTGGCCTTAATAACATGGTTTAGCGACCACATATGTAACTAACAGACTGCCAATGGTTGCCATAACTACTTGCTTAGTTAGCGAAATACCGAGCTGCAACCTTCTGATCTATTACTGCTGCCCTGATACGCGATTAGTTTGCTGCGTCCATGGTTCTAACAAATTCACGGCATTCCGAGTCCACTCGAGTCATTTTCATTTAGCCATCGAGTTAGCCCGAGTCTGAGTAATTCTAAGAAAGGCCGCGTTCAATCCAACTCACAAATTTCAGTCACGAATCGTCTAAGGGTCAGGTTTTGTCATCATTAATTGGAAATGTGACGGAACAGTGACTTATCCACTGCATAAGGTAGCGTTTGCAATTGACGTGATAGTGAAGTTTGATGAATAGTTTCAGGCTTTCGGAGCAATTTAAGAGGGAATTTTATGTTTATAACCTGAATAGATACATGTGACACTTATATATTGTCAAATTAATAAAAATCTAAAATGTCGGCGCGGGCCGCACAAAATGCTCTGGCGGGCCGCATGCGGCCCGAGGGCCGCGTGTTTGAGACCTCTGGTCCAAAAGGATCGCAACTGCGACTCGTTCGATATCCTCCTGTCTGTTCATTACATCGCATTGTGTCTTATCACATTGTACATTGTGTGTGACTTGTTCAGATGAAACGTATAACCCAACGATTATTATTCTATATGGGTCATTCATTTTCATCGATAGTAGTTTCATGCTATCCCTTATTTCTTTCCTTCCAGTGTGCATGCCTATTATTTACATCGCCTAGGCCCGGATGTGTGTCGGATTTCAAACACTACTCCAAGTCGTTTCGACACCTTCCTATTTTTTCATTGTGCTATTTTGAAATGATGAAATCAGTGACTAGCTGAATCGATATCTCGTCATCACATGACATTGTGTTTTGTATATCGTATTGTACATTATGCGTCTTGAGAGGTTGAAAACATCAGACGAGCTCGGTTGTTCCAAACGTGGGCAATATCGCCGCCCAGTGGGCTATTCAATAATAATAATAATAATCGTCAGACTATATTTTGATCTGAACAAGAAACACATAGGGTGGAGCCCAATTTCTCTGCTGAGTGGCGATTCTCTACTCAGCAACGATTTCATTACTCAACTCACGCCAAAAAGTATACTCACACTCAAATGCGTCCGGATCGGCACTCAAATCTAAGTCAGCGCACCACCAGACTTAAGTGTCAATTTTCACGGTCGAGCGGCCAACTGCAGGCAACACCCGCCAAATACCGAAGTACCGGTATTGTCGTAGGCGCACTATTTCGTGATGTGAGGTTCTGCTGAGCGAATGACATCAGTGGTGCTTGGACGGATGTTGTATTTATAATTGTATTTGTAATTATCTTCTGTACCCTTTCGACTTCTTGTCGTGCGGCATCTCGGTTTACCGGAATGGTAACTTCTGCAGTCTCAATGCGCTAGCATCCCCGCCGTCGCCGTTCTTACGGCGACAAAAAAGCACAGAAAACGACCCGACGAAAGAAAGCACTAATAAGGAATGGAAAGAACTAAAAAGGGCCGCGGCTTCAAAAAGATCAACATCGAAAAGAACTGTGACATCGGGCACTCTAGGCCGAGGTGGATGTCAGTATAAAAAAATGACTGCAACTGCGTGTCGTTCGATATCCTCAAATCTGTTCACTACATCGCATTGTGTCTTATCGCATTCTACATTTTGTGTGACTTTTTCAGATGAAAAATACAACTTAACGATTATTATTAATATTACTCATGCTCTTCCCACAATTAAATAGACGAAGCATCTTGAACAGACCCCGAGCATGAACCTAGATCAGCTGATTCAGTTCCTGCATGGTAATATCAGTGTTGGGACGGAGTCACTATACCTTCAAGCCAATTTAGACGATAGCAGCAATAAGCTATTGGAAACAAGAAATACTAAATATTTAAGAGAGAAAATGTCAGGTGGGTCTGGGTATTTCGGGAAGTTGAATAATAGAGGGGCAAAGTGAATGGTTCAAAGAGAAATGGAAGGAAATCCTGAAAATATGTAAATTTTTCAATTTGTTTTCACGATATAGATGCATTCTTTTATTCTTTCAGGCCTGCACTTACGTGTTCGCCTGCTGTGAAACTTATCTTCATAAATTTGTAACGTCTGCAGAAATATACTTCTGTGGGGCATAGGAACGTTCCGGGTATCTTCAAGGATTTATATATTTCTATTGTGTCACCTTCAAAGAGTGTGGATCAGCTGAGGGTATTCATTGCATTGAAATAACTCAGTGAGATCTGCGTCTACTTTGTAGGTCAGTGACGAAATAGCGACAACAGCGTCCTGTCGTCATGACAAAATCGTTCACGCGTGTCCGGTCGAAGGCGAAAAAAAATCTGGCAAAGCTATCTCGGAAAACGACGTCTGGAAATCGATACTTAACTGAGCAGAGAGAATTGGCGCGCACTCAACGCTGAGTACCAATCGATTTTTAGTTGAGTGGAGATTCGCATTTAAGCAGTAGGCTACTCAGTTGAGGAGAAGAATTGGGCTCCACCCCTAATGTACAATGCAATAAGACAGAATGCGATGTGATGAACAGATAGGAGGATGCAGAACGACCTGTTGCAGTTGCAGTAAGTGGCGCATGCAGTCGAGATCAAAGGGGGTGTTTCACCTTGAGTAGCATATTACACTGGTCAACACATATTTTTAGGCAGACAAAGTAAGAGTGGTTTTGGGGGTTCTGAAGGGCACTGATTCCGAATATGACCTTTGGAGATAATCCATGGGACTATTTTGACAAAAATCTCGTATTTTAGCTGTATGGGCTGGATAAAAAATCGGCTCAGTCATACTATAAAGTTCAGAAATTCCATCTACTTGTTATTTTGACACGCTGAAGACTGTTTTTATTCAAAATACATCAACAGAATTATATCTCGAGGTATTAGATTAATCATAAGTGGAGACTTTCACGGATATCATGTACATTGTACATAAATAAACTTCAATCAGGTAATATGTTCGTCGCATCTGCACTGATCTCTTTCTTTTGTTTTGATGTATTGATGGAACCTTTCCCCTTTCTATTCCCTCCAATCAACAATATTATCAGAAAATATGTCAAGATGACTGAACAGGAAGTGAGATTTAATGCTCGTTTGCTAGAATGTTTCCATATGCAGATGCCAAGTTTCGGACCAACTGTTTGTAGTTTGGTGCTTTAAGATCATCCAAAAAGTTTTATTTACCGGTAGTACATCGATGCAGCGAGCACCTTTCTTAATATGAAATTGTAATCCTTAGTCTGTATTCCAATGTGAGATCCATCAAAGACTCTCTCAAAGCTTCTCGTTTGATATGGATACTGGGTATACCCACTTTGTTGGCTTTATGGAAAGCTATTCATTCACAAGTGAAAAAAGATGAGACGCATCTGAGTATTATATTTAAGCTTTGTAGGGACAAACTTGATAGCTTTACACTCCTCTTTCATTTTGGTAGAACGACAAATTGGACAGGACAAATTATATATTTCCATTATGCAAAAGCACAATTTTTAGGCTTGACAAACTGCTTTTTTAACAAACGAAGTCCTCGCATCAGGTCATGTTAATATTGATGGAATAACTTAGATTTACTTCCTACCAAGTGAAATATTCGAGGGTAAATACAGTGGTTTCACGCTTTTTTCAGGGTATAAATATCTTCTTTTCTAGAGCCAATCCGGCAAAACTAATGTGATATTCGTAATCAGCAACCTCAAAAACCCCGGAAGCAGTTCTCAGATGTTCTGCCAAAAACAAAGACGAAAATTCATTTTGTCAATCAGTGTTATCTTTATGACATCACGGAGACTTCGTGGTGCACGTTATCTACCACTATTTCTTATGGTTTGTGTTTTCACTGTAAAGCATACATAGACACATCGAAGGTGTAATTAACCACGGCATAGATGAGGGCTGTGAACGCCACAGAGAGGTATGCACGAATGTGTGCTCTTCGATGGCGTTCCTAGTCGTACAATCGTCAACTGAGTGTGTACCATGCGCGAAGATAACCAGACTTTAATTGCTAGCACGCAAGTCGGTCAGTACTACACAGTACAAACTAGGATAATCACTTCACCGACAGAGAAACTTGTCAGCTGATATCATAGTGTCCTATATGGTGTGAACACAAGCAAATCTCACGGCTCAGTGAAATTGGTCTAAGTCACACTTTCCATTTGGTCAAAGGCAAATTGACGGTAGCTTTTAACCAGTTTGCCGAGCATTAAATTTGATACAATAAGTATCATTCGAAAGCTACCGCTATAAATTTTATTCTGAACGCTTTTGACCAGTTTGCCGAGCATTAAATTTGATAAAATAAGTATCATTCGAAAGCTACAGCTATAAATTTTATTCTGAACGTGGTCCTGGAACCCCTCAAAATTAGTCTCGAATGTTGCATTGTAACGGACATTGGTATTGTGACACCACCACGATACTCGATTTTGCACAGCCCTAACTACGACTAAACACTGACGCTTCAAAGCATGGTATGGACAAGAAGTTTGAGGCATTGCAATGGAGCTGAACTCACCCGGCTTTCTTCACTTTGCGCTACCGGATAAAGATGATTGTCGATGGTATGAATGACTTCGTTGCATAGTTCTTCAATCTCGGATTGGATTTTCTCCCGATATATTTGTGCTCTTTCGTATTTCCACATCGCGTCTCCTTCGAACGTCTGCTCGATGCTGGTGATGACCCGCCATGCGGAACGTCTGCCGAAAAACGATTTGCGAATAGAATTCAAAAAAAAATTGGGCTTGATGCAATGATTCGAGTCGGAGACATGCAGGGTTGTAATGACTCGAGTCACTTTTTTCTCAAAATACGGCAATGACTCGGGCCAAGTCATATGACTCGAGACTTAGCCGGCCAAGACCGACATTTCATTGTACTGTCGAAGATTAGTAAAATAACCACACTATTGGCACTTCGTCTATTGGTACTAAGGTAATTGAAAAGGCGGCCAAAAACTGTTTAAAGTGAGGATAATTAGTATATTATAAACGCGAACCATGCGATATCACCAAACAGAGTTATAGAAGTGGTTTTAACAAGACTTTAACTGGAAACTGAGCGGTCAACAAAATGACTTGAACTCGAACCCGAGTAGAATGGCTCGCATTCATAATATAGTAACTTTCCTTTAGCAGTTTCTGGCCCTATTTTCAAGTATCTGGACTGATAGATGAAATACCAATAATGCGGCAACTTTACTATTCTTCGAAGTTACAATGAAATGTCTGACTCGGCCGCCCTAGTCGTTCGAGTCATGCACAATGATTCGAGTCGAGTCATTTTATGTATTTGACAAAAGGACTCAAGTTCAGTCAGACTCGAGTCGAGTCATTGCAACCCTGGTACAGATCAACCTTTTTAGTAGAAATTACATCAGTGAAGTTGTGACCAGTACGAAAAAATAACAAATAATCTTTAACGTGATGTAGACTTGCAGTATATCCTTTTTAGTCACATAAAATGTACATATTTGAGCTTTCCCGATCTTGCATACCATTTTGACGTCATCATAAGTGATACTCAATTCGAGTCGAAGGCTAATACTCAATTCAGAATCGAGTCACTCAGGTAGGCATGCGACTCGATTTCGCTCAAGCCCACACAAGATCCCGATTCTCCAAGCACAGCACCGATGTCAAAATATCAAAGGGGTCCTGCACACGAAACACGATGTAGTCTCAAATTAAAGTTGTGAGTGTGAAACACATTTTGGCGGCAGCGATTACCCTCAGAAAGCCGCTGTATTCGAACTGCAGCTGCAAGATTCTTCCGTTGTATTTGTACTTCTTCAATAAAATATCACACCAGTCTTCACAAGATTTCAGGTTTGGGTTTTAACAACTCCTTACAGCAAATTTTGGGGCGCCGAATCCGATAAAATGATCTCAGATTATTTATGTTGTGGTAACTATGCCACCAGATGGAATCTCGGTGCATTTTTTTGAAATAAATCCAGCGTGATGGGAGATTTTCTCGCGTGGCAGAGCCGGCGTGACAAGTGAGGTTGCTGAATTCAAATGACTGTACCAAGTCAGTGACAAGAGATCAGATGCTTATTGTTAGCAACTGGCAAGGTGCTTTAGTCAACAGATCCTGGCCAAAAGATAAGGTCAAAACATTATATACTACATACTAACTCCAATACTGGCATTTGTGGTGGCTGAGTGAGTCCTCCAACTTTTATTTTTAAATTTTTTTTCAATAGCCTATAACCAACGACCCATCCAAGTGCGTGCCGTTGACACCGATCCCATATTGGACTATGATGCCAGTGGCCTATGTTAAAGATAAATGCGTTGTATCGGCGTAGAGTTATCAAAACGCGAGTTGGCGAACCCTGAGCTAAACGTACCGGGATTCCAACCCAGCTATACAGTTCTCCTCATATATTATATTAGAATTAAAATTAGAGCATAGAAAAAATTTGCAAATGAGATTAAAATTAGATTACCGTCATGTCGCTCTAAGCTAAAGTAGAGCTAAAGCAATCCACGTATGGCCTGGGAACATTGGTTGTTTTCGCCAATAAGTTTCTTGCATAGAACAAATAAAAGAGCTTCTTGGAGGTACAGAAGTTCAATATACAATTGAATAGGATATTCCTATTGAAATTAGCCGGAATATTTTCGGCTGACACTCGTCAGGGGTAATAGCTGCTGGCGATTACCCCTGAGGCCCTGAAAAGTGACAATTGTCAGACAAAAATATTCGGGTTCATTTCAATAAGAATAGCCATTGAGTTAAATGCCTACGCGATCGACAGCACGCGTAGCGGTTTAGATTATGCCAAGTATCTCTGGGAACACTTCGTTAGTCCGAGTGGACTATTTGTGGCGACACAATGGGCTCGCGGAGTCGATCGCGCATTGTTTAGGAGATTTCCGATTGTCTAAAACAATGGGAATTTTCATCTTTGAGTTCGCTTTTGAGGGGGTTCCAGTGCCCGGAACCAGATAAAAATTATATATTCGGAATCAGTACAACAATAGCTTTCGGATAATACCGGTTATATTGAATTTTGAGGTGTGGCCGCCAGCGCTAAGATTACCGAATAATTGAGCAAAACAGAAAGTTATGCGTGACGTTGCCGCCAAAGCACCAATTCCACTCTGAGGCCTGGGGCTGGGTTGATGTAAATTATGTGCAACATCACCAACCACGAAAACATAACTGAAGAACGGAATAAAGGCCAATCGACACTCACTTCTTTCCGACCGCATGTTTGTATGATATTGAAAAAAGGTTCCTCTCGTCATTAGACAAATCAATCCCTGTTTCAGAAACCGCTTTCATGGCTTGCGTCATGTCCAAGTATCTTTCGGCTTTTTCCGATAGCTTAGCGCGGTGAATGATGTCTTCCCGGGAAATTCTATTCATCTTTTATGGAATTCCGTGCAGTGGTTACCCGAATCATACAGAGGAAATTATTCCGCGAAAGAAAGTTTCGCAAATTGCAGATAAGGACGCCGTTGCTTAGCTTTTTCATATACAAATAGGGAAAGTACCGACAATATAAAGCAAGCGACAATTTCGAATACCAATCTTACTCCGCTGGCGACGGGAGAGTGAAAGCCGGCATACGTAGAATCATAGCAAATTACAGCGTTGTAGCTACATTGTAAATTGCTATGGTAGGATACTGTCATTATCGATCCTGCACTTACAGTCTCTAAATTGCCATCATGTCAGTTTCTTATAACATCATAAATTCTGACCACCACAAGACTACGATGCATTGAATTGAAAGGAAGGGGTTAAAAAGACTCGTAGTAGACCCGCAATCACACCGGAAGAGAATACGAAATAAGGAGTGTAGCATTTTTCTTAATCTAAAATAAAACGTTTGATCGCGTAGATATTCTCATGTCGAAATTGGCGCGTTACGGGCGTTACGGGCGCACAAAACGAGCTCATGAAAAGTTACCTCACTCAACGCCAACAAATGGTTGCGATCACAAACACCTTGTCCTCGCCTCATCCGGTTACCTGTGGCGTGCCCGAAGGCTCAGTACTTGAACCGGTCCTCTTCACTTTATATATCAACGACATTTTTGAAACCTCCTCATTGAGCATCACATTGTTCGCTAATGATACTCACCTCCTCTCTTCCGCATCTTCGACGGCAAAGTTGGTTGTCCTGACTAAATGTTCAAAGTGCATGAGTGGACGACCCAAAACAACCTTTGCTTAAACGCCGCGAAATCCCAACAGCTGACAGTAAATTAAAATAGTAACTAACCGTAAACATGTCTTGGAAGAATCATATTTAGAACCTGGACACTAAATTATCACCGAAGTGCGGCCTGTTCTACGGCCTTAGACGCTGCATACCAGCCTGGGTTCTGCTGATACTCTTTAAATCCTTAACCCAATCGAAGTTACAATATGGCATTCTCTGTTTCGGGCTGCCAGTAAAACTGCACTCGCCCCTGCAAAAACTTTAACATAAACATTTGACTTCCGAAACAAACACCAAACCGCACATGCCCTCCTAACAGTGGCCGAACAGTATTATGATATCTCAGAGAAGCGAAATGTAGGATGTAGCATTTTTCTCGGTTTAAAAAAAGCGTTTGACTGCGTAGAACATAAAATTCTCATTTCGAAATTGGATCGTTGCGGACTTTGGGGCCCACAACTTGAGCTCATGAAAAGTTACCTCACTGGACGCCAACAAATAGTTGCGATCTCGAACACGTTGTCCTCTCCTCACCTCGTGACCTGTGCTGTACCCCAAGGCGCAGTACTTGGACCGGTCCTCTTCAACTTATATGTCAACGTCATTTTTGAAACCTCCTCATTGAACACCACACTGTTCGTTGATGATACTCGTCACCTCCTCTCTTCCGCATCTTCGACGGCAGAGCTGGATGCCCTGACTAGTGACCAAATGCCTAAAGTCCATGAGTGGACGGCCCAGAACAACCTTTGCATAAACGCCTCGAAATCCCAATTGCTGACAGTAGATTCAAAAAATAACCTAACCGTTAACATCGTTGGTCAGCCCGTTTCCAACACCGACAATGCCAAATATCTCGGGTTTTTACTGGACTCGAACATGTCCTGGAAGAGTCATATTCAGTCCCTAGACACTAAATTATCACCGAAGCGCGGCCTGTTCTACAGCCTTAGGCCCTTCATGCCAGCATGGGTTCTTCCTGATACTCTTTAAATCCCTAATCCAATCGAAGTTACATTATGGCATCCTCTGTTGGGGGGGTGCCAGTAAAACTACACTCAAGCCACTGCAAAAACTACAGCATAAAGTACTCCGAATCATAGCTAGGGCCCCAAAGGGGCCTGGCTGCCCATCCAACAAGTCGATGCTGAAGAAATTCGGCGTCCTAAGCACAGAAGATATGCGGAAACTAGAAATCGCCAAGTTTATGTATCATTTCCACTACGGTTGTTGCCCCGAATATTTCAATGATTTCTTTACCTCGGAATCAAAAGCGCACAAGTAGCCTACAACACATGCGCGTAGACGTCGTCCAAATATCATATGATCGACCGAAAAGATCATCGCCAATAATCAATAAATGTCCGATTTTGTTTTCATCTGCCTAAGACACTCACAGAATGTACGATGAGATGTTTAAGACACAATGCGATGCAGTGAACAAGTGGGAGGATGCCGGAACGACCAGCTGCGGTCTCTTGATCTGGCATAGCGTCCCATGCCACCGTGTTTTCGGGAGGGAGAAAGAGAGAGGGTCTTTATTTTCATCCAATTAAAATACATAACAAACAGACGGCAATGATGGTGGTACAGAAAATATGCCTGCACTGCTCAGTAAACGGTATCAAATGGGAATGATCGATACGACCGTGAATTAAGGTCAAGTAGTCTGATCACACCCGCATCAAACAGGTACAGTGGTACTATAGAAATTAAACATGGAACGGCAACGACCGATTTTGCCGCTTCGTTCCGCTCCGCCGAGGCTGGAGTGGAGAGTGGTTTTGCGTAAGCGACTGTAGGATTTCTGGCAATCCAAAAGCTATCTTCCCGAGCACAGAAATTATTAAATATGGTCTTGATCGAAAGCCACTGTTGCACCGATTCCGAAAATATAAATTAAAATAATGATCAGGCACTGATCCACCTAGAATCCGTCCTCAAAGTCGAAATATCGGCATTGTTCGAACAATCGGAGAGTCGCAACGGGTCATTGTGTTGCGGTTACCCGATTGTTCTGAACAATGCCGATATTTCAGACTTGGAGGACAGATTCTAGTGGATCAGTGCCTGATCATTATTTAAATTTATATTTTCGGAATCGGTGCAACAGTAGCTTTCGATCAAGACCAGATTCAATAATTTCTGGGCTTGGGAAGATAGCTTTTGGATTGCCAGAAATCCTACAGTCGCTTACGCAAAACCACTCTCCTCTCCAGCCTCTGCGAAGCGGAACGAAGCTGCAAAATCGGTCGTTGCCGTTCCATGTTTAATTTCTATAGTGGTACACTTGTCTCTATACAGTCTAGGTTAGGTTTACCATATTTCAGCAACCAAAATTCCGGACACTCTTTAGTGCCCACTAGTGGATTTCAAAATGAGTTGTGACGTCACACTAGCAAAGCTTTGCTCATAGACCAGAGGTGGTCACGATCGGGTTCAGGAGTATGTGGCTGTGTGTTGTGTAACCAGGACCGAAAGCACATGTTTTCAGCCCCCTCCCGCCCAAATAAACAATGATTTTGAGCCCACACTATGGGGTAATCTATGCAACTTGCCGGTGCGTACCAGAGATGAGCATGGATTAGGATTAGGATTTGAAAAAACAGGATTTGTGAAATTTTGTCGGATTTGGATTGGATTAGAATTAGAGATTTTTTTCTGAACGGATTAGGATTTGGATTGGATTTACCGATTTTCTGGAAGATTGATAAGTCGTGTGGCGAATGGCGACAAAATTTATTCAGATCAGTTATAAATGTACTTATTGTTACTAGGTTATCTTGAATCAAGGCAATCGTTGGTTGTGAAAAAAAAATTCCAATCCCTCCCTTGCATAAATTAGCATTTTTTCTGAATTTCCAGTTGGAATCGGATTAGAATTGGACATGGACTTGAATATGAAAAAGTGATGGATTAGGATTGGATTGGATTAGGACATGGAAATTCCAAATCCGCTCATCTCTGGTGCGTACTACGGAGCTTTATAAAAAAAAAACATCCAGTGGTTTCCAACCTTTTATGGTCACGACTCCATCTCCAATTTGACAATGTTGTGTGGCCCAGATCAAACTTTGACGAGCTGATTACTAAAAGATGGTAGCACCTTTTCCCAGACTTACTCACGGGCTATTTTGGAAGCTGATTACGTTCAACATATTCGCAAACCACAGAATAAAGGCAAACGACCCCCCCTCCCCCCGTTTGGAACCACTATCTTCGAATAAAGCATTTAAACGGCCCTAACGATCTCAAGGAATATACCGTTCTCCTATAACTGAGACTACAATTAGGCTTATTCCAGTAAATGAAGGATGTTTTTATTTATATTTTATTGCAGTTTTTGCGAGGGTGGTAGTCTCCACATTAAAATCAATAAATGTGATGGTAAATCGCGCGCAGCGCGAAGAAAAATATCATGCATCAGCATATATATTCTAAAAAAAATATTGTTTTATGCTGATTTACGAAAAAGTTATGAGCCTACGTCAAGTCTTCAAAATTCCGGACATTTGGCATATTTTAGAAATACCTCCCGGACGCTAGTTTGAACAGTGAAATTCCGGACGTATGGCAACCCTAGTCTAGGTCAGTGGTTCCCAAACGGTAAGGAATTCCCCACCAGTGGGGAATTCAATGATTTCTGGTGGAGAATAGACGCATTTGTTCAAAATTATATACAGGACAGTCGACATATTCACGGAGACACATGCGCAATTACCGTTACCAGTTAACTGCTCTGGAATGTATGTATGGAAAATTATATTGCGCGTTGTTCACAAAACCTCATTTTCAACTCTGGATGGCCAATCATGGCGTCACAAACGCATCCAGCACGACTAGTTTGACGTTAAATAACTCTTTCGCGAAATTTTGAGCGTTACACTACGTTTTATGTTGTAACTGAAGGCGATTGTCTTGCGTACTGGTGTGGTTGTGTGTCTTGTACAGTCAAACCAGCAGATAGCTGCTCTGTGATGACAAAAGTGCTGGGTAGTGGGGAGCAGGACCGTAACTGCCGCACCCCAAACGCCCCAATTGGGGGGGGGGCGAGCTCGAAGAGGCCCAAAATTATTTCGTGAGTTAACATAAATTAAAATATTTTTTGGAAATTTAGGCCACTTTATCAAAAAAATTTTGCGCTGGGTGCGCGATTTAATATTGCCGAATATCTGATTATTCGGTACCCTTCCCCCACGAAAATACGTAGAATGTATGAAATGGAGACTTCGGCGTCGGCCATTACTGCGCCACGACGCACCAAGGTCATGTAACATGCAACTCCGAGAAGTGTGCCAGAACGATCAGCAGCGAGAAGACCTTGGCCGAGAAGGAACAGCCTTGCGGTGACCGAAAACTTCGATATATATACAATATACAATACACATATGTTTAATAATCCATAGGCGGCTAAATAACTGGCGCCGAATGTTCCTGTCCTGATGATCTGAACCCCATAGGGCGAATGACATCCCGCAGGGAAAAATTATTTGCCAGTAAAGCAATACCAATTTGAAATCGTGCGTGCCTTTTAGTTTGTGCGATTTCCATATCTGTTGACATAGCAGGTATATAGGAGGTCCCGAAATAGCATATTGTAATGAAGTCAATAAACCAACGGGTCCGCCTGAAATTGTTTAATTT
>ATSW01007305.1:0-12562 GCA_000444245.1 Botryllus schlosseri
CCGCTGGAGGTATCTCGCATGATCCCGCGGTTCCCGCCGTCCGCGAGCGGGCTTGTAGTTTGGGGCCGGGCGAACACAATGGCACAATGTGTCTATGAAAGTGCATTCGTTTTTTTTCAAGTACGGAGCAAAATCTGTTGAAATGACAGCCAAAGGCAGGGATGTCCAACCTGCTGCCTGCTATAGGCATTTTCACTCCAAGAAGTATTTTGAACTTTGAATCTTGGCCTGATTAGAATCTAGAGGTACCAGTCAGCTTGTAGGGGCGCAGCTATTACTCTCTCTGCTAGCCTGCGTGAGTGAAGACTGAAGTGGGGATTTTGCGCAATGATGTATCGAGACTGATTGAATAAGGCTAGAGAGCTATTTTGAATCTTTGAATCTTCGTAAACCCTTTATGGACCGTTTCGGACCCCCCTAAAGTTTCTGTTCAAAATTTGCTCAATTTATCGTGCAACCGTCATTCGGTCTGTGCAAATGTTAATTGTAGGCTATAGTGATAAACGCCACAGAATGACTTCCCTTGAAAATAACACCACACTTTATTGAAATTGGTTAGACTTTTAATATTTGGACGCGAGTTGTATTTATCGTCTTGAAAATACGCCTCTTCGAATCCATTTCCACAAATATAGGTGGTGGCCAGACGAGAATCAGTGGTTGTTTTCGACAACATGTTGTGCGTGACAGACGGATTTCTCGCGTGATTGGAAAATTTCATCCGCCTGACGGAAATATCTTTTGCTCCGATTCGATACTGAATTACTTATTAAACAACACAATGTGCTAAAATGACCTGGTATACGCTGGACTAGGGTTACGCCGTATATTCGCTGTCGCACGAATGCCACGCTTGCTGGCATTCATTGTAAAGCGCCAACTCCTTATTCTGGATCGGATCTGGACTCTAGTATCGCTTTGTGACGTCAGCATAATTCAATAATTGGCGTGATCAGATATAAATGCTCGTGTGACGTTGCGCGTGCCGTTGCCATCGATTCCACTCTGGGGTGATGGCAGATATAATATCAACGCGTAATGCCAATCAATGTTCCTTTACAACATGTCGAATTTATTGCCGATATCGATATTTAGTAGAAAGTGGATTTCTATTGATAACTCGTGACGTCTTGATACGCGCACAAATGCAGAAATAGACACACCCGGTCTCTAACAGGCTCAATAATATTCTACTCTGTTGAATCACCTATACAGTTTAGTATGCATAAATGTCGGAAAAGATACCGTTTAGCCTACAGAAGGAGATGGACTGCTGCTACTAGATTACTGAAGCAGTCTTCTGCTAATAACAACAATGACATTTCACAGTGTGAAGAGTATCAAGTATCAAGTAAGTGTTGATTTTTATTCTGTGTTTCTGCAAATAACGATTCAAGTTCTATGAACCAACTGATATTGGCACTGTATTGACGTATTGTTATTGATCATTTTTTATTGTGGTATGAAATCACTTGTGTCAATTTAGGAATGAAACTGTTTTCTCCCTACCCATAGATCAGGGTATTGCATACTGGAAAGCCACAGAATACAGGCAATTTATGCTATACACTGGTAGGGTGGTTCTGAAAGGAATACTCGGTCCCGAACTGTTTAATCACTTTCTTCAATTCAGCACTGCCCTTTGTGTTTTGATATCACCAACCTTGGTAAGGCAATATGCTGATTTTGCTNAAGAACTATTAGTGTCATTTGNGGAGAATTGCAAATNACTTTATGGTGATCAATTTCTAGTCTACAATGTNCACGCCCTAATTCATCTTGCAGATGATGCAAAATTATTTTTGGGTTTGGACAATNGTAGCGCGTTTCCTTTNGAAAATTACCTGCATCAATTNAAAAAAATGGTACGATCTGGGAAAGAGCCTTTGATTCAAATAATTAATAAGTTGGCAGATGGNCGAAAAACTCGAACAACTTGTATTCCNAGAAAACTCTCTTGTTGTGTCCCAGAAAATGCCTTTGTATCGATCAGTGGTGCATGTTGTGAANTTGTAAGCACTGGCCCCTCTGATGTAAGCTACTGCAAAGTGTACCTGAATGCTATGCCATATTTCAAGTCACCCATGGATTCCCGGTTAATTGGTGTATACAAAGTTCACTCTCGACAATATGTAATTAAGTCTGTACGACATTGTGATATTAGAACACCGGCTATCCGTATAANGCAAAGTGATTTTCATATACTATTTTTATCAATATTGCATGTTTAAGATTTATATCATGAATTTNCAAAAAGTATGTGAAATTTGCAACAAAATTATGTATATTTTCAGNTNTCCTAAATCTTGAGTTNCATATTACCTGACAATGCGGTTCTGTGTGGTAGAATTTCTNATAGATNGCTCTTGTGCAATTGTATCCAGCCGGTGNTTATTTCAATCTCATGCTGATAAAGTAAGTTTGTCTTATGGCTAGCTAGCTCTGACGATCCTCACCTTCTATTTTTTTTAGACATTGTGCTGTTATTGGCCGGGGACAGTTAAATCCGCTCAGTATGCTCAGAAGAATATCCCGCCCAATGTGCAGACATGGGATAATTATGCAGTTCCCCAATTATATGAGACTGGTATGGGATTAATAGCTTATGATATAGTGTATACAATATATACATGCAGATGGGGTCGAAGCGTTTCCACATGGGTAGTGTCGAAAAATTAGAACGCCGTAAATTTTTAGTTAGTCACAAGGAGTAGTATTGATTTGAGTACTTTACAGAAGTAGATGGGTTGCATGACCGCAGAAGAGGTGGCTTATTTTGTAACTGTTCTGTGCATTTTCGTGACACATGTAGCATGACCAATGACTCTACAAATAGGTGCTGGTGCTGATCTGCATAGTGTCATCTACAGAGTGGAAGTACTCTGAATACCTATTCTTGATTACTTAGTGAAAGTAGGACAGGTTTACTAAAATACTTCTAGAAAGTACAAGTACACTGTTAGAAAAATCCGTAAATTTACACCTTTTTGAGCAGTAAACGAGTTTACATACGTGGTCGTAACGAAATTTACTGTTATTTAAGCCGTAGTTAATTACGGACACGATATCGTAATTCGATTCACCGAATCAATCCGTAAATTTACACCTTTTGAGCAGTAAACGAGTTTTACATGCGTGGTCGTAACGAAATTTACTGTTATTTCCGCCGTATTCATTTACGGACATGAGATCGTAATGCGATTCACCGAATCAATCCGTAAATTATTTCATTTGTCACACGTATGGGTGGGCATTTCTTGTGGCCAAGAAAGAAAGATTTTGATAAAATTGTAATTCCATATACAATAGGGTTACATAAACGCGTAGAGCATTGCGATTTTGCTAGTACGATTTTAGCACGTCGTGTCAGAGATTGCTGACAATCAGCATTTTGAAAATATGCATTTATAGATATAGGAATTCAATATCGCAACAATCAATAGTTTCATGTTGACATAATTTCAGTAGGCCAGCCGTTCTAACACCAAGTAGGCTTAAGAATAGATTGTATGGTGGTACATCGACTTTAAGGGTTATAGTCATCTTTATATTTAATAACAGGAGCTAATCAGGCGCAAAGTCACTCAACTCGCAACTGTCATAGTTGAGTGACTTTCATCAGGCGGGAAGCCAGCGATAGTTCTTTTGTTCGATATCCCGGGGGATTAGCGAGGAAGATTGAGGTTAAGAATGGCCAGACGGGATACAGCGGTTGTTCTCGGCAAACAGTTGCGGGGGTGACAGAAGGGTTTCTTTCATAGAATTAGGAAGATCAGTATATGCTTGCACATTATTCGAAGCATACTGGTAGGGTTGATGGAAAGGAACATATCATTCGCATGATGGACAGTAGCTATGGTGCCTGATTCAAACGTAAGTATAAATAGCTATCCTTATATTTTGATATAGATAATGCTATGTCACTACATGACTCCCCAGACTCGGTCGTGATTATATTGCCTGTCGCAGACAAAAGCTCAAAATTCGTTTTATTTCAATATTGAGTTGTGAATGTTTGCAGACAGCTATCTTACTGTTATCTTTTATAAAAGTTACCCGTTCTCTCTTCAGGGCGTTGAAAAAGGTGAAGTCACTGAGGGTTGTCACCACAATGGAAAACATTTCGACAATATGCAAAATGCTTCAATCGCAATCATACACGGCTTCTTATTGGCATGCTCTAGTTACTATGTTCATACTTTGATGAGCCAATCTCGCAAATATTCAGGCGAATGGTAAGCAAAAAGCCTTCTTTTATTCATAGTTGTTAGTTTATAATTCTCGTTAATAAATTACCTTTCACTTTTCAGTGGAGAGATGCGTATAGTTTCAGTACACGAAAAAATGTCTCCTACTCAACTCAAATAATTACAATAATAATTGATTCAGATTCGAGTAGTCGAATCATTGCAGTCATTTGTTGCCATTTACCATTGTTTGATAGATGACTCCAACAATCAAACAAGTCCAAATGATGTCAATGAAGGTGTGTTGTAATAATCCAATCCATATCTGTTTTCAGGAAAGTGTTCAAGGAGACTTTGTGGAGGAGGCTCCAAATCATCCATTCTTGATCGCAATCGGTAAGTTATTGTTTAGATTGCAATGCAATAGTTTTGGAAGTGACATTTTATGCTTATGATTACACCAATTCATGTCAGCATGCGCTATATAATTTTAGGAATTAGCGTGGAAAGTTAGCAGGAATGTATCTAATAAAAATCACAATTTGGAGGTGATTCAAGTCGATTCAAGTCAAGTCGCGAGTCAAGTTACATTACGAATTAATACTAACTAATATGACACAATTCAAGTAGGCGCCAATAGTTGAGGAGTATATAAACTATAGTCGAATTCATTTTCAATAAAACAATATGTTTGGTTAATGGTCAAGGTACGAACAGAGACAGATATTTTGCTAATAAATTAATTTACTACTTGTTTACCACAAAGTAAACTGTAAGCTTCGAACACTTTGTTTGTGGTCAATTTATTTACGAGAGAACAATGACGGCTCAGTAAAACACACCATAATGGAATGATTGGTAGCTGTCACTGGTTACACCAGCGTTGCGCGAACAATCCGAACATATGCAAGATTCATTTATTTTCATTGACACCGATAACTTTATCACTTGGAATTGACTCCTGAATTTTGATCCGAGTCACGAGTCAATCCACATTTCTGATACGTCAAGTCAAGTCGTTTTAACAAATTGACTCGAGTCAAGTCAAGCTTTACAAAAAGATGACTCGAATCAAGTCTTGACTGGAGTCATCCCAACACTGGTTTACCACAACCACCTCTAAATTGGTATGATTTATTAAGATGCTAATCCGACTACAATACCCATGCATTTTTAGGCTCGACCGTCCACTTTACAGACAAGTTTCTGATAACCGCCGAAAAATCGACCATTTATTCGACGGAATCCTTCTACTCTGCAGTAGCTTATTTCTTCGCCTGCTTCTATGTCTTCAATATGGAGTACCCAGAAGAAGCAACAGCTGCATTAGAGTTCATGCAAAGGTGAGCTATGAGTGAGAGTGAGACCACAATTGAAACAGATTATACTAAATTTAATTGATACTAATTATGCACCTGGACTCCCCGAAACACGTTCTGATCTCGACTATGCCTACCTTTATATGATTTACAAGACAACAACTTCTATCTTTAATTCTTGTCCCAAGCAGTCTCTGATGCTACTCGAGTAGAAGTAATCAATTACATAATTGATGCATCCCATAACCACTAGAGTACTTGTGTAGAAGTGCTTCACAGTGGCCAAATCGCGGGCCCGTGAGAGTGACCCACAGTGTAATTTTCTAAATTAGCCAACCCTGGTCTACGTAAATCAGGGCTGACCAAACCGTGGCCCGCGAGAAGGTTTAGAGAGCCCGCTAAGTAATTCTTGAAGTTAGTTATAATTTCAAAAAATTAATTACCCAGGTGATGTATTGTGAACTTGCGAGGCCAAACAAAAAATTGATCAGCCTGGTTGCGAAATGCAGGATCTTGATGACTAAAATATGAATACAACCCAGTCCTTGCCAAGCCAAATGAGCCTAGCTCTATACAGAGGCGACCCACAATATTTCGAGTGCCATCATTATTGACCGAATTCATTCATTAACTTTGAATAATTTTTGCGCTTGGCGCGGCTATGTATTCAGGATTTTAATAACATAATTGTTATCGATTTTGATGAGCTGTAATATAAGTCTCGTTTTTGCCGTTACCTAATCCGGTTCGCTCTTAATTGGACGACTACTAAAAGGTTATCAATATTGAAGTGGCCTGTGCAATGGTTTGAAAATCTTATGCGGCCCTTCGGCTGAAAAGGTTGGCCACCCCTAACATGAATTGTACTAGAATACACTATTACTATCAGCTGGCAATCGTTTTGATTCTTTGTGCCTGTTAGTAATATCTAGCCTATTTCATTTATAGGTACTTTGCAGGGATCGCAGAGCAGGGCTCAAAGACATCTAAAAGAAGAAAAACTGACGTTCACCCTAAAGTGATAAAGTTTGCAAAGTTGCTGAAAAAATCTCCATTAATACATCAATAAATGCTTCGACGCTGCATCATTAATTGATGATTAGTGTGTGGGTTTATGACCCGGTCTAGGAGTCGAGGAAATTGTATGTGGATTTACCAGCAAATCGGGCATACTATTACTGTGATTGTGCCGTGATTCCGAAGTGCGCCAAAGAGTCGTATTTAGCTTTACAAATTGGCAGTAAATTTACTAGCAAACAGTATTAATCCTACTGTTATTAGCCGTAATTTCATTGACTGTCTGGAAGCAGTTTTTAGTTTTACAATAGGGAGTAAATTTACTGACAAACCAGTAATAAATCTTACTGGAATCAGTATTTAGTTTTACATTTAGTCAGTAAATTTACTAGCAAACCAGTAATAAATCTTACTGCTATAACACCGTAATTTAATTGACTTTCTGGAAGCAGTAATTACATTTACAAATGGCAGTAAAACTGCTGCCTGCTATTCGAGCAGTAAATTTACTGATATTTTTTTAACAGTGTACGTGGTTGCTGACCACTTGTGTGTCTATACTTCATCACCTCTGTTGCACTTTTCAGACTCGTACGCTGCTGCACTCGCAGCGAATAAGAGAGCGGAGTCTACATCCGCACTCGAGAGTGACAGTGAGACGCTAATATCGCGAAAGAGAAAAGTTAAAAAGAAAACGCATCCTTAATTTTCCTATGGGTTGGCAAATACATCCACAGGTTTGGGGTATTCTTATCAATAGGCCAGTTTCGCAGTTGAACCACCTTCAAATCCTATAAAAATTACTCACCACAGCCTGGATTACAATGAAATTTACATTTTATCTTTATATTTTATCTTCATTTAAAATGTTCAGATGTAGATAACAAGGAAGCCAACCAGCAACCTTTGCCACTTGAGCGCAAGAATACTGCTGATAGTGCGGCAAGATATCTGATAGTGCGGCACTGATATGGCCTCATAGTTACCTGAAAGCATCAGTGAACCAGAGATGAAACAGAGAAAAATGAATTCTTCGGGAGATGCAGAAATTCTAGATAGCGGTGCTGGTATGCTAAAATTGTATTATTTTTGATTTTATGCTTCTATGGCTCTACCTTCATTTGTAGTATAAATAATGAATACCTAATGTCAGTGTTATTCCAGATGATGAAGATCCTGGCAATGAAGTAGCTCCTGTTGATACTTCAAAGCAAAGCTCACAGTTTCCCTCCAAGGAGAAGTGGGGAGGTTTGTGTTATAATATTTGTTGAAAAATCATTCGATATGCGACTATGTACTTTCTTCAGTCGGTTGAATTAAATGAACATAGGTTGGAGTATTTGGTTGTATTAAGAAAATTTAAGTATAAGACTACAAATCATCTCTCTGCTCTATTGGATACACCTGCTGAAGAAATGGACATCGATACGAAAATTGATGCCAAAATAAAGGCCATGATGCAACAAATATCATCGAAGATGGAGGCGACCGAGAAACGCATAGCTGGTAACCTCAAAAACCAGCAGAAAAAAAAACCTTCCACCACCCAAGATCCCAACAATGAAAAGGCACAGCAGTCTCTTGGTTCTGATGAATCTATTCATCAAAAATTGGATACCCTCTTGAGCCAAACCTCAATGCTCAGAAATGAAATACAAGATATAAAAAAATCCCAAGAATTTCAACAAGCTGAAATAAATTCGATCAAACGGAGTCAAGAATTTATCAGTCATGAATTTGAGTCCAGAAAACAGGACGTGCAAGCCATCGAGAGGTCTGTTGCCAATTTGACGCTAAGTAACTCCGAGCTCCAAAAGAATCTGCAAACTGCCGAAACATTACTTGACGATCTCGACCAGATCCAACGGTCCGATACCTTGGAATTCCACGCGGTTCCTGAAAATGAAGATGAAAACCTTGATCAAACTATTACAAATATATGTACTTCGCTAAATATTCAACTAGATTCAAATGATGTCAAAGAAGCTTATAGAATACCACAAAATACTGCAACCAGCCGTCCTGCTATTATCATCGTGAAATTCAACAACTTGAAAAAAAAATGGAAGTGCTGAAAAAACGCTCTATGACCAGGTCAATAACCAATTTTGGAATAAGAGGTATGACTTCTCTCTATATTAATGAACACCTTACAAAGCGAAGAAGACATCTATTTGCAAAAGCAAGAGAGATTTCTAAATCAAAAGGATTCAGATTCTGCTGGACTGCTAACTACAAAATCCTGGTGAAACGAGAGACGACGTCACCTACCCTTCATATTGACTCAATGTCAGCACTTGAAAATATCAGATAACCTATTTTCATGCGTATATTTGTTGGTGTAAATTTTATCCCTACTCTGAAAAATGGCTTCATTATACAGCCCCAGGTCACATGTTTACTCTTCCCCAAATACGCACGAGCTTGATACTGCAAATTTTTTCTACTCGAATGTGTCTAAATGCAAATCCTACTTAATTGATGATATGCCCCAGAACTTGAAGGCTGCCGGTAACAACCAATTTAGTGTCTGCCACTTCAATATACGATCCTTGCAGAAAAATCATGGCTTGCTTAACGATACTATTTGCGACATGGGGATAAGCCCGTCAATAATAGCTTTGTCTGAAACTGGTTTGAAAGGTGACCCTTTGACTAATATAAATCTAACTGGCTATACCTTCATTCATTCGCCAACACAAACAAAGTGAGGTGGTGTTGGACTATTTTTGAAAAATGACTTGACATTCACACCTGTGGAGAATTTTGCTTTAAATTGTGAAAACATTGAGCAGATATGGGTAGAAGTTCAACTAAAAATACCTGATGCGACCACCCTAATAATTGGAGTCATCTATAGGCATCCAAAACCTGACACCTCAAAGTTTACCTCTGAAATATATGAATGTTTCACCTCAATGACATCCTCCAAATTACCCTTTTTAGTTGTAGGTGATATCAACATCAACCTACTAGATAGCAGCAATACAGCTACTAACTACCTCAATAGCATCCGCTCAAGTGGATCCATTCCTGTCATCACACTTCCCACCAGATATTCTCCCACATGTGCCACCCTACTTGACCACTGCTACACCAATATCTCAACTGCTCCCATTGAGCCCGCAGTTCTTATTGATGATATAACAGACCACTTCCCGATTTTTATCCAACTCAAACTCCTCTCAACAAAACAAAATCTCCACCATCGACGTGCACCGAAGCGGTATTTGACGGTTCCCTCCATGGAAAATATTTATAACTCTCTATGGCAATGCCTAGATGATTTCTGTGTTACTTCGCTAACACCATCTAATTTTAACGAAAAGTTTGACAATTTTATTAATATGTTTCTAAATATCATAAACAATCACTCACCACTACGTCGTCCATCGCGCAAACAGCGTAAGCTCCAACGCAATCCTTGGATCACATACACAATACTGAGATCAATAAAGACCAAGAAGAGATTGTATCATACTCACTATCTACATGGTAGCCCTGATGAAAAGAAAATTTATAAATCATTTGCATATGGTTTGTCACGTACTATAGCCAGAGCCAAAAAGTCCTACTATGTTAAACTTTTTGAAGAACACAAACATGACCCGAAGTCAATGTGGAATTCTATCAACAATCTGATCAATTTGAAAAAACACAAGGAATCCTTTCCATCTAAAATACGATTAGAAAATGGTGATATGACCTCTGACCTTGGTGAGATTACAAATTTATTTAATGTCTACTCTTCCTCCATTGGGTCCAAATTAGCAAATTCCCTACCAAATCTGTCTCCTAATACCTCATCAAGCTGCAAAACTCTACGGTGTTCACAACAATCTATTTACCTGAGCCCCTGCTCTGAACCTGAAATGCTGAGCACTATTGCTACCTTAAAAAGTGATAAGTCGTGTGGTATGGATTTTATTCCACCTAAGTTACTAAAGCATGTTGCTTATCTAATTGCCCCGCCACTTACCACATTCTTTAATTTCTCAATATCAAATGGTATTTTCCCATGTCACCTCAAGCAAGCAAAAGTTGTGCCTGTCCACAAGAAGTCGGATCGCCTCGTACTAGGCAACTATGGACCCATATCAGTGCTAAATTCTATCGCTACGGTTTTTGAAAAAATCATGTATCAAAGATTTTTCGATTTTGTCACGAGAAACGCTATCATAAGCAATAACCAATTCGGATTTTTAGCTAATAGAAACACATCTCAAGCTCTAGTTGACCTTACTAGCAGACACGCCAAGCTCATGGATCAAAATAAGCCATCATGTTGCATCTTCCTCGATATAAGCAAAGCTTTTGATTCAGTATGTCATTCCATCCTCATAGAAAAACTATATTCGTACGGTTTCCGTGGGGTTGCCAGAGACCTAATTACCAGCTACCTATCCCAACGCAAACAATATGTCAGTATAAATGAATCAGTATCCAGATGCAGCACTATAACATACGGGGTCCCACAAGGGTCAGTCTTGGGTCCGTTGCTATTTCTTCTATATATTAACGATCTACATCGCGCAACATCTTTACAAAGTGTTCTATTTGCTGACGATGCTTGTTTTTCTGGACACGCAAACTCCACAGAAGAACTGAAGTACCAAGTCTCCCACGAGCTGAAAAAAATTCACTCGTGGATGACGAGAAACCTCCTCACAACAAACCCTGATAAAACTCAAATCATCCTTTTCCTTCATCCGCGAATCCGCACCCAGCCACCAAAGGGGATCGCAGCCTCGGAAATCCAGCCTCGGAAAATATTAAAGTATTGCACGCGCGCACACTCACGCGCTTCAATACCGTGTAGTAGATGCCAGATCAGACTGCGTCTCTGCTAATCATACTCATTTTCGTTAAAGGAATTTCTAGCTTAATCATAGAGTGCCCACCTTGAAACTTGATACACTGTTTGATAATATCATTAAGGTGTACCATGCAAAATTTCGTCACCCATCTCCTGATGGAACACCATTAAAATTAACCAAGTACAATACCGACTTTTGCGTATAATCTGTGTTGCGGTAACTTAGCACGCAACTACACACTATAGATACTCAAACTTATATGACCGAACTACCATGCCAATCATTGAGTGCCCACCTTGAAACTTGTTACAGTGTTAGCTGACATCATTATGGTGTACCACACAAAATTTTGTCACCCATCTCATGGTGGAACAACTTCAAAACCAACGCTTTCCAACATCGAATTTTGCGTAAAATCAGTTTTGCGGTAGCCTAGCACGCAACTATACGTACTCAACTGCAATGACGTAATTACCATGCCAATCATTGAGTGCCCACCTTGAAAATTGGTACAGTGTTTATTGACATCATTAAGGTGCACCATGCCAAATTTCGTCACCCATCGCCTGATGGAACAAATTCAAAGCCAACGCTGTCCAACATCGAAGTTTGCGTGAAATATGTTTGCGCTAGCCTGGCACGCAACTTATATGTGGTCTACTTTAATGACGGATTTACCATGTCAATCATTTAGTGCCCACCTTGAAACTTGTTACAGTGTTAGTTGATATTATTAAAGTGTACCATACCAAATGTTGTCACCTATTTCGTGATGGAACACCTTTCACATTGAAGCAGTCCAATACCAACTTTTGCGTAAAATCTATTTGCTGGCAGAATTCAGTTTCGCTGCAAGTGGTTGTTTTCAGATGACCGATAGTGACCTCTCTATCAAATGCTGCCGGTACTCATCTAATTTCAGTTATAAAGTATTTATGTGGAGGGGAGAACGCAAGGTATAACACAATCTCAAATCCGCCATTCAAGTTTCAGGTTGGCAGCAACTGCTAGATGACTGCAAAAGACCACCCGTCACATACCTACCATATACAACTAAACCCGTCACATTCCTAACGTATGTAGGCCTATACCCGTCACATACCAACCATATATCACCCGTCACAAAGCTCCCGTTGACCTCCTGTAACAATGCTACCGAACTCCCTTATTATCAGAGATGAGCGGATTTGAAATTTCTATGTCCTAATCCAATCCAAATCCG